>PVKZ01002610.1:0-206496 GCA_004027375.1 Macroglossus sobrinus | reverse complement strand
GGGAGGGAGGGAGGGAGGGAAGAATGGAAGCAGGTAGGCAAGCCTTCTAGATGTCATACGAAAGCTACGATTAATTTAACTTTCCACTTTAAAATTAATATTCTATATACTGGTGCTCTCTACTTCTTATTCCTCCTTCCCGCTGACCTCACTTTAATCTCACTTTGATTTCACTGCTCCACTGAAATAGATTGTCTCAGGGTGACAAATGAACTCATATTGATAAATCTAATAATTCTCAGTCCTAATATATTTTTTTAACTTATGTGCTGCATTTGACACAACTGGAACACTTCCTCCACCAGGTTTCTGAACTGAGTATTAACTTGTTCAAGTCTAGTCATTTGAAGACTGGCTGTCAGAAGATGGATGGCCTCCTGAAAAATATACAAGGAAATGGGCTTTAGCTGAGAGCTTACTGCAATCAATCCAGGTGTTCCCTCAACCATGAACTTGAGGGAGATGACTAGGCTGTAAACTAAGGCTCTACCAAATCACACAGCTGCAACAAGGTACTGACTCCAGCTTTGTCTCCTATCAATGTCAGGGGAGGAGCTAGTGCTCCCAGGACTACAAGCCTAAAAGTTCTACATCCCCAAAGGTGGAATCCCTCTCCCCAAATCTGATATCATTCCACTGAACTCTTGGACCCTCCTTGTGAGTGATTTTTTTTTAATTTACTTGGTAACATTTTATTTAAACATTATATCTGTATTCACCAGAGAATTGGGATATAGTTTGAAAAAATTTTGTTGCCTTTATCAGGTTTTGCTATCAAAGAAGTTGGCATGATAAAATTAATTATGGAGCTATTTTTTCTACCAGGAGTGAATGGAAATTGGTATTAGGATCTGGGTAATCACCTTTCAGAATTCTCTGCCTGAATCCCAATCACATTAAAATGTACTTGAATCAATTTTCTTTGATCATAATCAGAAAATTTCTCAAGGCAAAACTATTCCTTAGTATGCTATGAGTTTTGTTGTTTTTGTTTTTGTTTTTGTTATTTTTTTTTTTGTAAACCTCAACTCTTGCTTTCATTCTTAATGTTTTAATGAGGAACCGGTATAAATTTATTTCATTCACATTTATCACATTAAAGTGCTCAGAGCTGTTGTACAAATAGTCTTCAGAAAAGAGAGGTCTAAACCATTATTATTTTTTCTTGTTAAAGATTTCTCTCTTTGGTACTCTTGGTGTCTCCCAAATATGTCTTCTTACTCTTTGTATTTATCAGTGTGTATTTTGGGCTGAAGAATGGACAACAAGATTCCATCTTTAGCAATTGTATCTTTACTGATAAAGAGAAGTAACTGGAATAATTGACTAACATAATTACACTGGTAATTTAAAACCCTGAATACTATTTTCTCTTTTAATATGGGTGTTGCTCTTAATTGTATGAAATAGGTATTTCACTGTCCCTAAATAGAACACATTACTACATAAAAATCATTTTTCATTTAATGTTTGCCTATTCCAATTAAAACAGGTTTTACAATTCATAATAAATTAATCCTCACAATATAATTCAGAGTTTTAGTGTAATTTTTAAAAAGTATTTCCCCTGCATTTTTTATTATGCACCTGTTCATTGTTAAAATTTCATAAAAGAAGAAATTGTAGATTTAATATTCTTGTGCAAATAAAATGTAGCCTATCAATCTGGGAGCATTTAAAACAGCTCTAATAAGACTTCTTGAATCACTGAATCCAATCTCACTATGATTTACTTTAGGAAATGCTAAGCGAATGTCATCAACTACTCAATATTATATTTTAGAGTATCTTCAATTATGTTTCTATATTATTTTAAATGGTTGGAATAAAATTATGTTATGAGTTTATTTAGGACTTGGGGAAATATATGAATTTCTCATAAATACTATGAGTCAAATTTAAGTACATATTAATGCAAATATACTTTTGCTGGCAATGAGTGAAATGCAAACTCACTGTTTTGCTGTGTTTATTGAGGTCAGCTGTAGGTTTTGATTATTTATTTAGAAGAGAGTTCTTTGGTAATTAATACTGGATAAATTCACTCATCGAGATAAAATGAGAATGTTTACTCTAAATAAGGTAATACTATTTTGTCTTAATTTAGTTAATGTGTTTTCTCAGTATTATAGACATAATGAGAAATGGGAATTACCTGATCCTACTCCCTATGGGGGTGAGAACAGAGGATAGAACATAAGTTAATAAAGACTCAGTGACCAACAACTAAATTAAGGAAAAGCAAGGTAATGTACTGAGCTGAGGGATAGAAAGGAGGTGAGAGTAAAGAAAAGAAGGTCGAATGAATCAGTCAATGGAAAGGAAGGGCTGAAGCAGACTCTAGGATGTGAATATAAGGTCAAGAGAATAATAGAAAAACCTAGAATACAAAAAAGATGTTTTTAGGAATTTAAGAGACTGTCACTAGTAAACCCAAGATAGAATACAGTCCTCTCTGTATTAATAAATATATACATGATTCAAATTAATATATCTACAAGGTGCAGCCCTGGGGTGGGGGGGAACAGCCTCCCTACTGTTAAGATTCACCACCGGTGATTAAGCACATTGATGGACAACTTCTTGCCTAATTGATAATAACTCTTTTTTCCATCTAAGGACTTTCTTTAGAAAGCTTTCTTATCTTGCACACAGAACAACTTAAAAGTATAGAAAATTAATATTCCAGAAAATTCTCAACC
The DNA here is from genome assembly GCA_004027375.1 of Macroglossus sobrinus. Lineage (NCBI taxonomy): Eukaryota > Metazoa > Chordata > Mammalia > Chiroptera > Pteropodidae > Macroglossus > Macroglossus sobrinus. The sequence goes on along the minus strand of PVKZ01002610.1, from coordinate 203,794 downwards.
AAAGATGGACTCTAATGTTGGATAAATACCCCAGCTTAATTGTACCTTGGTGGGACAATTTCGAGGTGAGTTTTACACAGTTCTCAAACTTTCCAATGGGATTAAACCCTATTTGCCAAAATCATAACCTGCTTATCAATGCACATTTAGTGATTTTTCTCCTCTCCTTGTCTCACTTTCCTATTGCTTCACTTGTACTTCTAAGGATCATCTAAGTAAATACAAGTACTTGAGTTAGTGTAGACATTAGGGGTATTTAAATTAGACACTGATAACTAAATGAGATAGAGTAAAAGTCAGAGGTAATACATTTTTTATTAATTCTACTGTTTAATAAAATTTTTACCTTGAGGGAGATAATAATTGACTTTAACCATTTTAATCTTTAGAAACATGGATTAACTGTTCACATTACTTGACTAGGTCTACAATTTTTGGAGTACACACACACAAACACATACACACACAAGCACATACTTTCAGGAATGTTTGTGGGAGTATGGGCAGGGATCATACATCTGTGTTCAAAAATTAAGTTTCTGAATTCTTTCTGATCTTCTTGTGTTAGTTTCACATAGTATGGTAAAAATTTAATGTTAGATTCATACAGAATAAATGAAAAGTTCTCAAGACCTCCAAATTAGGTGAGTTTGGAATTATCCTCTCAAGAGCACTGTATGGATAGATATTATGACACCAAGACAGAGAACAATAGTCAAATAATTTTTAAAGATTTTTTATGGGCTGTTAATATTCAAAGTGTTAAAAATGATACCATGAAAACTGTGTTTATTTAGCTACATAGGATTATCCAACTGTACTAAATCTCTTCTCTGCCATTGTGACATAAACTGTACACATCCTAAAATCCATTGGTTGTTTTAAAAACCCTCCAGTATATTGTGATTTTATTTTGAATGATTTCATTCAAATTTCCCATACTACGTTTGGTTTATCCAATATGAGGTAATTATAGAATACTTTTCACCTTAGATAAACTTCTCACATTCATATGCTCTCGGAAAATTCTAAGGTTTTCTTGCAGGCACATGAAAATTAAAATTGTCTTTTAATATATTACAAAGCTACAGATTAATAAAATTGGATCATCTTTATTTTACATAAATCTAATTCATTGAATCCTTGGAAAGTAATAATCAAAATGTGTTAAATTGTGATGTCTCAGACATAATGATGAAATGCTTATTTTAAATCTGCTAATTTACTGATGACTATGCTCACAGAATTTTATGGACAATATTTTTATAATTCAAAATAATTGATTATTTTTTTGTAAATTGATTCACTTGTCATAAGCCAAGTTATGATTAATTCTTAATGTACTTTCAAAAAGCAATAAAAATGATTTGTTCCCTTGTGACATAGACTTAAAAAAATAATTACAGTCTGTAATCAAAGAAGAGGTAAAATGCACATTTGGAAATCTAAAAAATGTAAGAGATCAAATAAAATTCCAAATGAGACCATTAGAAAATAGCAAGATTAGTACAATATTTTTACCTTTCAAAATAACGATTTTTCAGCCACCAGTCATTTTATAAAAAAGTTTTCTCATTTTCAGGCACCTATTTTTGCATATGCACGATAGGTTAAGAATATTATGCCTTCTCTTTCCCTCAAAACCTCCATCTCCAAAAAATGCTTTATATGTTAAAAATAGTGGTGTTGCAAAGAATGAAAAAACACTGTTCACTTATTTACAAATAAAAGTTTGGGGTTTCAAAAATAAGTTTATATCTTCTATGCAAACTAAACAAATATTTTTATATTCTGTTTTATAATATAAAATTGCATTTCTATTTAAAAAGACTAAAGTAGATAATATATAAATATGTTCCTGATAATCATAATAATTAATTTTCATTCAACAAACTTTTTGAGTGCCTACTTCATAACAGTCATTTTCAAGGCACTGGAGATACCATAAATAACCAAGCAAACAGAATCTCTGCATCCATAGAACGTATATTCTAGTTAAAACATACAATATACAAATATATACAATGTCTACTGGCCCCATTCTCCAGTTCACTCTTTTTGTCTTCAATAATGTCCTTTTTACTAATTAGTTCATAAACTGAGGTAGTTTTATTTATAGTAATTATGTAATTATTTCCTAAAGACGACTTTATTTTTAGAATAGTTAATTATTTTGATATGATACTTTCCCAAGGGATGTTATTTACATAAAGTTTTCCTCTATTAATTCTTTTCATTAGTGATTGTTATTTTGCTTTATTAGTTCAGTCTTCTTTTTCAATTATTTTATTTTAAAAACTCGTTGATTCTTATTTGCTTGTTCATATTTGAAGCCCAGGGCTTAGAGTAAGTATTGATGTCAGAATATATTTATGCTTGCCAATTGGGAATTCTTGATACTTGGATGCACTGTCCTCTCCCAGAAAGGATCGAGAACTTACACTTCAGAAGGAAATCTTTTTGTTTTTATCTTAGGGGCTAACTCATAGTCACTCTAGGCCTTTTTCCCATTTCTTCCTATCCATAAGCATACATCATTATTTGAAATTCATTTAGGCTCTGATATACTTTTGTATAGTCTCCAAATATGTAGAGTATTAACCTAAATGTTTTCATATTGTTTAGAACTTAATACCAAGGCTTTACTACAGATTATATGACACAGGCCAAAAGATCAATAATACAGGAAAGTAGAGGCAAGTACAGGCCTAGTGCTCTAATAGCTAACCTTTAATTCATTTATTCTGATGAATACTACAGACTTTTCTGTTATTTACACTTGCTGACTGACGTGGTAGTTTCTATGAAGCTTTTTAAGATCCTAACACCATCTTGACTGGTGTTAGGATCTTTCTCATCTATGTGTTTATATTTTCCAATGTGTTTATGTATCCCTACATGATATGCAATATTTTCTTACATATTCTTAAATTTTGCATGCATTATTATATCATACCAAACTTAATTTTTCAATTAAATGATATATTTTTAAAATTTCTTCATAAGTATACATTTATCTCTAGTTTATTTGATTTAACTATATAATTTTACTATAACTTATTTTTCTTATTGAAATTTAGACATTTCTTATTTTTCCCAATATAATTAAAACTTTTAAATTAACCACATAATTCATGTCTCTTTGTGCATATCTGCAAGAGTTAATCTAAATCATTAATTCTGTTTGGTCTGAAAGCTCTTGGGGGTACTAAAGAATTTTTATGAGCATATGAGAGGTCTGAAATATTTTTACAATAATATTAAAAAATCTTTTGCCTTTTTCATTCTCATAGTGTACATTTGGAAGATTTGCATAATTCAGGGACCCAATATTTCAAAATGTCCAATGAGTGATGCAACAAAATTATGCATGGTTATAAGACCTATTCAAAGAATAAGATAAGTCAATGAATTTTAGTGTAAAAAACTACAAAATGTTTATTTACATGGCTACAGAATCCACATTGCAAGTAAACATTTAAAAAGTATTATTTATTGAGTTCTGATGTAGTATAAAGAATAATATCCATAAATATACAAAAAAGTTATTCAAATACTTTTTCCAAAGTATGTATTTTCCTCATACAATTCAACCAAAGCAACATATTAAATTAGTGTAAATATAGAAGCAGATATGAGAATCCAACTATGCCCTATTAAGCTAGATAACAAGATGTGAACAATTTTACTCTTCCCAACAATTTCTCTCTCCTTTATTTGAAAAGTTATTTTTCATGAAACATGCTGTTTTAACATGTAATTAATTTATGCTGTTTTAAAATAAAACAATAAATAAATATTTAAAGTTTTATTTAGATTTAGTTTCTATATGGCATATAAATATTTTTAACCAAAAAAAGTAAAATTTCTTTGAGGTCTTCAACAAATTTTTACAGTTTAAAGATGTCCTAAGACTATAATAGTTGGAGAACAATAGTATAAGTGTATATACCCAAAGGTTAAAAAAATGAGGTGTAAGATATGTGTCAATTTTAGCAAACACTGAAAAATTATTCTTCAGTCCCATTGTACCAAATATAATGCTACCAGCTGTTTACAAGGATTCTTATTTATTCACATCTCTAGCAATATTTGGAATAATGAAAATTTTTATTTTATTTTTCAGTGCAAATGTATATGAAATAGTGCATGACTGTTTTTACTTTTTGTTTCCTTGCCTATGAGGAGAACATAGCACTTTTTAAACCATATAACAAAGCATGTTTCACCTTGCAGGCCTGTCAGCTACATGAACATCATATACTGGCTTTTCAAAGAATATGAGTTTCCCTCTCCACATTTTCATATACTGTTCACAAAATCTCTCAAAAATGTATGGTAACAAAGAATTTTAGATAGAACAGAGAGATGGTTTTGTGAACATGCTTCACCCTGACTAGATTATGTGCAGCCTTGTTTTCCTTAAATAGCCTAGATAATGCAAGATTAACTTCATGTCCTCACTGAACCGATGCTTTGGCTTTTCTCTGACAACTAAGTAGGTCAGACCACATTATTAGAGAAAACAATATGGCCTAGAAGAAATAGCATAGGCTGCAGACACAGGAACCTGCTTCTAGTTTCATTCTTTAATACTTTAAAGAATATAATAAGAAAAATAAAATAATTATTTTACAATTTAAAGTTGTTAAAATGAGTTGACTAAATAAAAATTTAAGAATAAAAATATAAGTTGAGACAAAATTTAAATATTTAAAGTAGAACTTTACTGGCTTTTAAAGTAAGAAGAGAACTTGCAGCCAATAAAAAAATAATAAAAATTAGACTTTTTAAAAGATTGTAAACATAAAATGAAAGATAAAAGAAAGTTGACCTTTATTGCCATGAAAATAGTCATAATCAAAAGAGTAATTACAATTTGTAGAAAAATTAAAGATAAAGAATAAAAAAAATTTTAAAGATTTTTAAAACTTCAGAGCAAAGTAAATGAAAGATGTTGATAATAAAATGTAAAAAAGTATCTTTAAAAAAATGAAACTCTTAATATTATAAAATGAGAAAGTTTTATTAAAAGATGCTCTTGATATTTAAAGGATAAATACATAGATACAGACAGTTATAATATATGCCTATTATACCGTATAATTTTTAAGATGATTATTTTCATATTAAAATTACAAATTACAGTGAAAAAATTCTGGATCAAGTCTATCTTCCTTCTGAACAGTAGTTGAGAAAGTAGGCAATTTTCTACATAAATCTTCGACTAATACTCTTCTGTTAAGTCTATCAGGTCATGAGGACTGATTCTGCTCTTCTCTCTGTCCAGGCCCCAATACTACAGTGTTCAAATCTAGGATGGATGATCTCTCAGCATGAACCCAGGAGGTGAAACCCAATTATGCTTCTCATGATCTGAAGTCACTTGGTAAATGGTAGAAAGAGTATCACTAATAAGCTGAGGGTATTGACAATGTGAGAAATTTACTCTCTATTCTCTTCACTGCACTTTTCTCTTCACTTGCTCCTCAAAATACATAGCCTCTTCTAAAGATCAACAATCAGCAACTGTGTTATATTTCCTATGACAGGAACTCAGTCACATGTACAGATCATAGTCATACTTGAGAGATCATGGAGCTACAAATACAGTAAAAGAGCTGTACATTGATTGTTCTTACTTTAGTTTACCTGGTGGCCTATTGTATTTACATGTTAGAAATAAATTTATTTTTTACTATACAATAGTATAGTCTACATACATACATGTATAGTATACACATATAGTCTACATACAGATACATTATGAATATAATCAAATCACGTAAAGAGCTGAAAACCACAAAAAGTTTACCTAAATAATACTTGAAGTTGTGTTATCAAAAATAGTTAAATATGAAAAGATGCTCCACATTATACATCATCAGGGAAATGCAAATTAAAATAAAAATTAGATACCACTGCACACCTATTACAATAGCCAAAATCTAGAACACTGACAACACCAAATACTAGCGAAGATGTAGACCAACAGAAACTCTCATACATTGTTGATAGGAATCAAATGGTACAGTCACTTTCTTATAAAACTAAACATACTCTTTTGCCATATAATCCAACAACTGTACTCAAAGGAGCTAAAAATTACCCAAAGGAGCTAAAAACTATGTCCACAGAAAAACTTGCACATGGATGTCTATAGGAGTTTCATTCATAATTGCCAAAAGTTGGAAGCAACCAAGATGTCCTTCAGTAAGTGAATAAATAAATTCTTGTACATCCAGATGATGTGATTATTGGACTATTATTCAGTGCTAAAAAGAAATGAGCTACCAAGTCATGAAAAGACATGGAAGAAATTTAAATGCATATTACTAATGAAAGAAGCCAATCTGAGGCAGCTACATACTGTATGATCTCAAATATATGACATTCTGGACAATGAAAACTATGGAGACAATAAAAAGATCAGTGGTTGCCAGGGGTGTGTGGGTGGGAGAAATGAATAGGCAGATACAAAGGATTTTTAGGGCAGTAAAAATATACTGTATGATATTATAATGATGGTACCATGTTGTTATACATTTGTATAAACCCACTGATATACAACACAAGAGTGAACCCTAATGCAAACTGTGTAAAGTGTCAATGTACTTCATCCTTGGTAAAATTTTGGTAAATGATGTTGATAATGGGGAAGGCTGTGTATATGTAGGAACAGGGGATATACGGGAAATCTCTGTACCTCCCTCTCAATTTTATTGTAAACCTAAAACTGCTCTAAAAAAAATAAAGTCTTGACATATATACATACTTCAAAACACAATTTAAAGAAATTACATCTTGTTGCTACAAAAAATAGACTACCAATATATTATTTTCAGACTATTTAAAATTTTAATTGGCTATAATTAAAATAATTCTGTGATTAAATAATAGCCATCCCAATTATATTACATGGTCAAATTTTTCTCCTTCTCTCCCCATGATTTTTCAGTTGTGTTCTGCCTATGGAAAAGCACCCTGCAATGCAGACGATAGGAATTAACTGATTACACCCTGCCAAAGATTTAGTCTCTGTATGTTCCAATTATGTCAATATCCACTGGATCTAACAGCTAAAAATAACACCAAGTCTCTCTTTGTCACTTGGATTTTCTAATATTAGCACAAATACGAACCACTTTTGTAACCGACTTATCACTGATTATATACATATGTTGTGTGTGTGTGTGTGTGTGTGTGTGTGTATGTGTGTATACACACAAATAAGGCATACCCTGGATAAGGAAAAGAAAGAGCCTCCAAAACTGTTATTTTGAATCTCAAAAACATTGTTTAGAAATGTAATAGAAAATACAAATGCATAAAGAATTGTACAATGTTTTAAAAAAAATATCACAAGGATGTTAACTTCATGTATTAATTAATTTGTATTAAAAATAACTGCAACAGGATTGACAGAAATTTGAAGAAATTGCAAAAATTATTCTAAATCTGGGTCTCTGTTCCAAGAAGATGAAATTAGCTCACTCAATTATTTCTCCTGCCTTTAAGAAAAAAAATCCCACTGAAATAGCCAAAGGAAATAAAAAATTAGAAAAATGATAGTACTGATGGAGGATGTGAAGGACATTATTGATGCATGAAAGCACTGAGGTATTTCTGGAAGAAACACACCATCGGATTAAATTGATGAAATAAAATAATCATTGCTGAGCATGTGGCTTCAGAAGCAGAGAAGATCCCCATGAGAAATAAACAGAAAGGTTCAACTGTTGAGCTCAGAAATGTTGGAGCTGTGGTACTAGAGACACTTGTGGTCCATGGGGTTAACTGAAGGACTTGTTAAATCACAAGAGTGTCCAGAATGACTTTACATGGTGTGTGCTAAATATACTCAGACATTTTTCTTAACATAGGTAGTAGGAACATGAAGTAGCCAGGATGGAAAGAGAATAATGTCCTATTTAGATTTGGGTAGTCTCAAGAAATAAAGAGAAGAACACACCTGGCACAGTATAATAGCTGAATCTCCAATGTCACCATGATAATTGCTCCATAATTCCCACTGGCACTGAAGGATCTAACCTCACACTATCACAACTAAAAGCCTACCAGCAGATACTGGAAGATGGGTGGGTTAGAAAGTATGATATGAAGTGGGGGAGAGGTGGGAATGATAAAAAAAACTTGATGGATCCTCCAGCTGAATACTCTCCAGCAACCAAATGTGCTAATCTGTTAAAATGTCTGAGGACCAGTAAGGAAGGCTCACTGTCAGTGCGTGCCCACTGAGGAATTGAAGTTTCTTATCCCTGCTTCTCTGTCCCTGAAACTTAAGCTCTGAAGGTTAGAGCTCCTGGTCCCCAGAGAAAGCATACTCTTTCCAGACTGCACAGCAAGGTTTCCATTGATTTATAAGGTATGGTTACCACCAAGGCACTCTGGACTCCTTGTATCCAGACAGCAGCATCATGGGAGGGGTAGCTGACTCTGATCAGCAGGAAGAGGTGGGATTCTTTTACACAGTGGGGTAAAGGAGGACTACATGTAGAACCAAAGTGATCACTTGGGTACCTCCCGGTACTTGCCCCATCTTAACTGTGATTGACACTTATAGCAACCCAGCCTGAAAGGGATAAAATTAACAAGGAGTCAATCATGTCTAAGGTAGATCTGGGTCTTTAAAATAGAAGATTTGAGTCTATAAGTGCTAAACCAGCTGAGCTGATAACTAAAGGTGAACATAATACAAAATGGATAGTGAAAGAGAGAGGATGAGTATCAGTTGCGACCTTGAAACCAACTGCAACAATAGAGGTGCAATTCATCCCACTAACATCTTTCCAAATTTGCCTTCAGCGAAGGCTCATGGAAACCATGGAGGATCTGCTCCCCCAAAATGCATGGTGAAGTAGGTCTGTACTGTGGGGTAAACTCTGGCAGCCATGAAAATTTACCACTTCTGCTATAACCCAGCTTCAGCCCTCCTGAATCCACCCTCACATTTGTGCTGAAGTCATGTTTCCTTTGAGCTGCTTGTAGCCAATAACTGATCACAGTGGGTACTAAAGAAAGGTCTGATACTAACACAGGACCTTCCTTGCATGATGCTGTACTCTTTTTTAACAGACGGTCATGGCTTAAGGACACCCAATCAACCTAATAAAAAATCCAAGACTCTTGAATTTTCGTAGACTTTTCCTTAGTCTCAGACTCTCTTTTCAATCCTCTTTCTTCTCCTTCTACCTCAAATATGTTAAACTTGCATCATGGTCTAAGGCTTTCCCACTTTACCTCTGTCTCAATCCTGTAAGGCATTCCTCACTAAAAATGTCTTGTGAATTTAATTTCATTTGGAGAACTCAAACTATCACAGAAGGGATCATATCTTATTCATCCTTACATTGTCAGCACTTTGAAGATTGTAAGATACATATATAGATTATACCTATCTCATTTTCTACTTAGAACCCAAAAGAGGGTTTGACACACAGTACATATTTGTTGAATGAATGAATGAATAAAATCAAGAAATGCTTGTTAAATTACAGTCACATATAAAATAGTAACTAAATATAATGTAATAAATTAAAATTTTTAGCTTATAGAAATTTTTTGGTCATCAAATATATCTCAATGAATATAAATTCTTAATACTATAATAATTTTGTTACATAAGATATCTGCATTTATAAATAGATTGGTAAAATTAAAGATAACTGAGCATTAAAAACATATTACATTTTATAAACAAGTTACAAATATTCTGATTTCAATTTTTTTAAAGAATGATCAAATTCCTTATATTGAAATATAAGGAATTTTCATATTTTTCTAGATGAAAAATTAATGTCATTGACATGTTAAAATTATCATGGCTACAATATTTCTGAAAACACTAAGTATCTTTAAAAGCAACAAGAAAGCATAGGACTAATAAGTGTAATCTCTAACAAATGGTATAGAACTAACTTTTTTTTCTATCACTGTTTCTTCCCAAACATAAGAATATGGAAATTACACATTGAAGTACATGTAAGCATTAATTATAAAATTATAATTCTTGACAGAGAATTTTACATGTCAAGGCTACTGAACCACAGGATGCTCAGACATCTGGTCAAACATTTTTTGTGAAAGTATTTCTGGATCAGATTAACATTTGAGTCAGTAGGCTGCTCTCCCTAATGTGGGTGGGCCCCATCGAATCAGTAGAAGGTATATGTTCTGTGAGTTAAAGGAAATTCCTCCTGTTTGACTGCCTTCTAGCTGGAACATCAGTTTTTTCCTGCCTTCAGACTTTAACTGAAACATTAGCTTTTCCTGTGTCTAGAGCCTGCTGGCCTTCAGACTACAATTACCCCACTGGCTCTCCTGCATATCCAGCTTGCCAGCTGAGCATCTTGGAACTTCTCAGCCACCATAATCATGTGAATCAAATCCTTACATATATATAATATGTAATATGTATGTATGTGTTATATGTGTTATATATATATATATTCACACACACTATTAGAGAGCACTGGCTCATACAATGAAATTTCCAGTTTATTAAAAAAAAGTAATCTAAAACATTTTATACAGACAATACATACTTGATTCTCTCTCCAAACTTATAAAATATGATATGGGAGAGTCATGTATGCCCCCCTGCTGCCATCATTTTGCTTTTGTCTAGCTTTGAGTTCTATGACTGTGTAGGAACAAAACAATCATGTTGGGAAAAGTCAATGTATTTGTTTTCTATTTCCATATATCAAATTATGACAAACCCAGTGTCTTAAACAGCATCCACATATGACCTTACAGTTTTATAGGTTGGAGCCAAGTTCTCTGCTCAAGGTCCACAGGCTAAAAACAAGTGTCAGCTGGACTGCATCATTTTTTGGAAACTCTGACAAGGAATCTGCTTTCAGGCTTATTCAGATTGTTGACAGAATTCATCCCCCTCAGCTATAGAAATGAGGTCCCCATTATTTGCTAGTTGTGGATAGAGTCAACTTTTAGGTCCTAAAGGTTGTTCTCAGGTCCCTGCCAAGCATCCTTATCCTTTCTAGCAACAGAGAATAGCTTTTGTATGAAATCCCTCTGATGCTTTGAATCTCTCTGGCTACCTTTCTGAGTCCATGCAGAGAAAAACTTTAAGTGGCTCATGTGATTAAGTCTAACATAATCCAGATGATCTCGATGTCTTGACGTTTTGATGACCTATAATCTTAACCTAATCACAGAAAAAAATTCTATCAGTTACATTCCTGGAGATCAAAGAGGATCCATATATCAAGAGGGGAAAATTTGAGGAATCATCTTGGAATTCCACCCTTCATAATGAGAGCGAAAATGACAGTTTTTGAAAATTATCAACAAATTAAACCTAAAATCTTATTTTCACAAATACGTCTTTTAAAATAATTTTTTTTTAATTTGGGGAAAATAAAACAGTCTATTATTGTGTGTGATAAGTATTGTTTATTTCATGTACAGACGGATGTACAGACTTTTTTTTTAATTAAAAAGAATCCAAGACTAAGTCTAAAGTCCAACTGCATAACTGCTAGGTTTAATCCTTCACTTGGACCATTTCACTCCTAGCTCGTTTTCAGAATTTCTGCCTTGAGAAAGAGCTTATGTATTACTGATGCATAATATCCATGATAAGAAGAAAAAAAAAGGGTCCAGCACAGTGGTTTACTCAGAAAGAAAAATTATATAAATGTTAATTCAAAATGATACAAATTGTTCACATATGTTAAAAATAATAGCTATAAAGATTAATACTTGTATCACTCTGTATTTTTTATTATGACTATTATATAAGACATTTTCACAAACTCACTTCTTGCCTTCAAACTATTGCTCTCACACTTCCCACTCCCAACTCTGAGTCATATTCATTTTTATCCTAATCTTTTTAACTGTGAAGTAATTTGTTTCAGCTGACATTCAGGTACTTCAAGTGAAGTCATGTATATAGTTTTAAATTAAGAAAGAAAAAAGCCTACCAAAGATAGTAAACTCATTCTAGACTTTGAAACTTTACGTAACTGATTACACCTTAATTAGTATTCTTAGCTCTAATTGTATGTTCTTTCTCTAAAAATTTATACCAGCTATATTCTGAAATAACACTGGAATTTCATATTTTAGATGGCTATTATCAAACTATAATTCTCAACTGGGACAAGAGTCCTAGTTCCCATGGCAATGACCCAGAGCTTTTACCTCTTTCACTTTCATAAAGCAATTAGAATAATTTGGCTAAATAGAAACTCAAGGCATCTTTCTGGGATTGAATTAGGAATATATCCAATAATATCTTCCACCCAAAGACATCAAAAATGGTCAAGTGCAATCATACTGTACAATAGCAAATGTGTTCAGATTTGGAAGGGTTCCTTGAAAACTGCATAAAATGATTTCTTAATATCTGATCCTACTAATACTTAACACAACTCTGGAAATGTGTAAAAAGTAAATATTTTTCCATATGAAGATCGACTAAATCATTAAAATTCTTTGTTTGGAGGCAAAAGAGGTTAGACTACAGATACTGCTGAGTTGGATGTAAGCAGAGTGAGGTGAAAAGATTGGTATTTTCATCTTGACAGCAGCTGCAGAACACTGTGGGGCATGTTTCTATTTACATAAAGATTAGTTTAGTTATTCTAGAAGTCTTGGCACTGGTAAGAGAAGAGTGAGAAATTCAAGAAACTCATGACTGTGAAGTAGAAAGATTCTTTTAAGTATCACTTAACAGGACAAATGGAAGACAAATAGAAAATACAGTTTAAAGCAGAAAGAAAGCTTAAGTTTTCTATTGAGAAATGAAAGAATGTTATGCTAACTGCTGTTCCACAGGAGAACATAAATCTTTTTGCAGGCAAATAAAAATAATATTTGGGCTAGGAAATGCTTAGCAATGCTGATGTTTTGAAAACGCTGCTGTTTAATAAGAAACAAAGTCATACATATGTATTGGTGTTCTAACACAGCACCAAACAGCGAGGTATTTTTACTACTTTCTACTGTGTAGGCCCAGTAATTTTTAAATTATTTACCTCAGTTTCCTCATTGATAAAAATGCCATAGCATTTATTATAGAAAAAAAGTCTTTTGTCATTATGAGCATCATTATTTTCAAAAGCATCTATGAATGCTTTTCATGGTGTGCTATGCCAGGCACTATGAAAAACCTCTTCTGAAAGTCACACATAGGCTCTCTATGTACTCCCAAGTGCAACAGAGAGCTAGGTTGACAGGCATTGATATTTTTAAAAGGAAACTATTTAGCCGACTTTAAATAAAACAAATATTTACTTCATATTCTAAAGGATAAATGCATTTAGTGTTGTAGTTAATAAAGAGTAAATTCAAAGCACAGCTTCCTGAAAAGCCAAGAAATCAGTGGTTAACAGAGATAATTCCCATTCTCACGAGCCTGCAGACTAATGGTTTGTGAAAGTGAACGGACTCAAACTTGGTCTGAGGAGGGCTGTACTGGGGAAGTGGAAGCTTCTGATGATGAAAGGGCATCAGTCCTATAAAATGAGGCCTTCCTCACATATGCAACCTAAGAGAAGTGGAAGGCAAAAAGAAAACCTGAGTGGATACAAAAGGTATATAAGAAATGTGCTTTTGAGCAGTTATTTAAAATATATTTTAAAGTATTCTGGGGTTGATGGAGAACTTATTTCAAAAACATTACAAAATAAGATAGGGGACTGAAGAGTCCTGACTTTCTACAAAGCCCCTTTGCTACCCAACTTATTCTGGAATCTTCATCAAAGGCCATTCATTAATTCTCACTAAATCTATTTGCATTCATATGGCATTCACATTCTCTCTCTCTCTCTCTCTCTCTCTTTCTCTGTCTCTCACTCTCTCCCCCTCCCTTCCTCCTCTCCCTCCCTCCATTTAACCTTATAAGACCATTGAGAAATTTTCAATGAAAATTTGTTGCATTGAATACTTTGTACATTTATATGTAAAATAGAGAAACATTTTATTTTCCCCAGGTTTTGTCATAATGTATTCAACTTTCTTAGATTATGCACATTAATTTTGTACCTATGAGGTTTCCAAAAATCATTTTCTAACAAAAGGGAAAATTTATTAAGTCAAACAAATGATATAATAGAATAATGATCTTATAGTTTCAAGAGTCTATCAAACAGATAACACATAATCCAATACTTTTAATTTAATGACCCCAAAGGGAGATACCATAAAGTTTAGTTTATGTAAACTTCAATCTGCAAATCAACCTGTTTCTGCCTTCTTTCTTGGGGAAGAACACAAAGAAACCTTCCTTGATATTGATCACCATGGCTGGCTTTACAGGTAGGAAGAGGCCAAGGAAAATAGAAGTATATGTGGTTAGAGAAACTGTGTGAAAGAGAGGTCTGCCTCTTGAGTGGTCAAGATATATCACAAGCAGAAAAAAATGATAGTCAGGAATTCACGTAGGCTGATTATAGACAAGCTGATACCAGCTCGATCATGAGATGGAGTGTTTTGCTTCTCTCTATGTCTAGGACAGTTCATCTTTATGTCACTGTAACCCACTTGGTGGCCCTGAACACAGCCATTGACTCTGTGGGAGGGCTGAAAATACTACTGAATCTGCATTTGTGTTCCTGGTCACAAAAAAAGATTTAACTTGAATTTAAAAAACAAGTGTGTGTTTTTAAAATGTGCTATAATGCAGAGAACCCAATCATATTAACCAAATGATCTTTATAGTAACTGCCAACTCTAAAGAATATAATTTTTACCAAAGGGCTAAAATGTCTCATTTTATCATTCTGCCCACATTCCCTGAATTGAAATCTATTTTTTCCTTCCCATCTTCTAGATATTCTCTGCCTTAGTTCATGCCTCATCATCCTTATTATAATAATTTTTTTTAACTCATTCCTCTGAGTCTATCTCTCTTTCCAATCCTGAACACCAAAGTTACCAGTCTCTCCCCTATTTTCTCCACCAGGGTTACTTTTTAATACATATATTTCATTGTGTCCTGTCATAATTAATAACTGCTAATGGCTCTATATTGTCATTTAGATAAAGTTATTATCCCTTAGCATAATACACAAACCTCTCCCACACATGGTCCTATATTTCCTTGCCAAACTCATCTTTATCCATCTTCCCACTATCACTATTTCAAGCTGGGACTTTGTATACATATCATGAGACATGATACTCTAAATACAGTGCACTTTTACTCTGTGTTGCCTACTATGCTCTTCAGGTTGCCGCCACCTTCTCCTCTGTTCTGCCCCTTTGAAGTCTTCCCTAACCGCCCACCTAGAATTAGTTGCACATTCTTTTTTCATAGTCTTTTTCCATAGTATTTTGTATGTAGCAATATTGTTTTATAGTTACTGAATTGTCGTATAATTCTATTTTTATTTATCTTTTATCTCTATCAGATAGTAGCCTCCATAAGAACAGGGTTATCTTAGTCACCTTTGAATACTTGATCTCCAAACTAATAGGTGATCGAATGCCATTGAACTGAATAAATCTATATTTTTTACTTTGGAATGTGACAAATCTAATAAATTTCTAAAATACTTTATTCATATCAAAGTTTCCTCTAATTGTTTACCAAAGAATTCTATATTATTTGAAAACCAGGCTCTAATGTCACAATGACAACCAGGTAGAAACTTTACAAAAAGTCTCTGCCACCTCACTACTCTGGGGCAACTGAGTTTGTGACACCTCAGGAAAGCAGATATTGCTTACGACAGGATTCTACAATTCAAGAAGAAAATTCTGATCTCACTTATCATAGTAAGATTATCAAAACAAATTTTATTCAACCTTATTCAAATATGTCTATCCTCTCCCTGACCCAGGAATCAAGTATGACTAGGAAATACTTGTTAGTATTGATACTTGTTAGTGTCAAGAAAGTTTGGGGGGAAAAAAGAAGAAGAAGAAAAAAAGTTTGGAGTTTCAAGTATTTACTTGTCCAAGATCAACATTTGGCTCCTCAATTTTCTGGCTCCATAGTCCTTTTCTCAAAATCAGTGTTCTGAATTCTCTTGTTTTGATGTCCATTTTATCTTACAGATTTCTACTCTCTCAATTCACAAATCTGAATGTTTTCTTCATTTTTATAGTAACTGTGGCTCTAGGAAACAGATCATCTTTTCTCTGTCCTAGCAACAAAGTAACTGATAAACTTAGTCTTCTATTCAACATCCTTCTCACAGGAAAAGAGAAAGAGGAATATAATAACATCATTTAAATTTAAATTATACACTGGATAATTTCACATAAGTAAAATAGCTCTGCACAAACTAAGATGTAAGAATGTCTCACATTACACTATGTAAGCCCACTCATGGATCTGAACAAGGCTGGAGGTAAAACTTTGGAGCCACAGATAGTCAAATGACATAAAGACTTATATAGCAATAATAGCATAATGTTTTCCTATTTCCTTTCTTCATTTAGAGAAGTGAAATGATTTCAAGCCCAGATCCCACCTTCTATATACTCATATGCATTATAAATTCCAGATATAATAAAAGAGGTTTACTTTAAAGCAAATGCTATGTTAAAAAATGACAAGTAATGTTTTCATTTACAGTATATTTCAGTAAATAAATATAAGCAAAAGTTAGTTTTAAAGTAAAATTCAACATCACCTAGATATCCTTTCTTCTGCATTAAAATTATAAAAATCAATCATTTCAATTAATAATTAGATGAGATGGATTATAGCAAAGCATTTGTTCATGGACTAGGACATGCATGTTGCAGTTTTTGAAATTGCTTTTAATAAAATCTTCTCTCCAAGATAAAGACAACTGGTTATGGAGAAAGAGATAAACACATCTTCTAATCCTTCACAGAGATAGCTACTCAGAAGTGAATCTCCAACCTTGAGATGATATTATAAGTGAGGCAAATGTATTATCAATCCCATCCCTCTTTCTTTTGCATTTTTTTTCTACCACAATCTGAGGACAAATGCTTGGATTTGGATTGTCTTAATTATAGTAAGAAATCAGTAAAAATGACCTGGTTAAACAAACATAAGTGACATCACTGGTATGGCATGTTCAGCATATATTTGCTACCAAACTGAATTTTTAAAAATCAAATATTTCACTTATTTCTCTGAAACCATAAAACATATAATTTTCTTAACAACATATCATAGTTTAGAGTCCACAATATTTACAGCTGCCTTGAGCTATATGACACCAGTATGAATGAATCACTGCCAAATACTCTTTAACTGTGTCCTTACAGCCATGCTGCAATCTTAGAAGGAGTTGGGGGAAACGTCAAGGAGAAGATGCTACTTAAAGTTATCAAGAATAAACAGAAAAATTCATATAGAGTAATCTATTCATTATTGTAAATCTTCGAAGTGCCACAAAATAAACTCTGTGCTCTCCAGCCTGGTGTCTTAGTCAGCTTGGGCTGCAATAACAAAAATGTCATAAACTGGGTGGCTTACAAAAAACAGAAATTTTTTCTCACCGTTCTGAAGGCTGGAGGTCCAAGATCTGATGCCCAGACTTGTTTGGTTCGAGTAAGGGCCCTCTTCCAGTCTGCAGACTGTCGCTTTTTGTAACCTAAATAAAATTTCTTGTCTAGTCAAAAGACCCATCTCATTGTTTCTTAAACATAACTTGTGTGTTTCTGCCTTTTTGTCTTTTGTGTACATCATGCCCCTTGTGTGAAGCAACTTCTTCCATGCTTTCTTCTTCTGTCTCCTTCCTACTTAGCCTTTAAGGCACAACTTAAATTAGGTCTTCATTCATTTATGCCAACATTCTTTATTATCAATGTCTCTCATGTGACACATTAAAAACCTTAACTTATATTGTTATTTATCCTTCTATATTTAACTTCTGTGATCTTTCAGCTCTGAGTTCAGACCACTTTTCTGTAAAGAGCCAAATAATTAATATTTGAGGCTTTATGGACCAAGTCAAAATCTTGGCTATTACACATAAGTAGTCATAACACATTTTTTTCTGAAATTTTTGATGAAATTTAAATATCATAACAATAATTTAAACTATTTTTTTTGTAATACAGATCTATTCATGAGAAGAATATCATTATTTGCAGAGGAGGCTACCATTTTGGTCCTTGGAGATTCAAAGTTAATGTTCCCTATCATCAGAATTGATAACAAATATTTATCTATTAATGCTGATCTACAATAAAATTTTATGTATTTCATCTTTGAAAATGTCTTTTCATACTGACAAGCATTGTCAAATACCGATGATACTGATATCAGTTCACTAGCATATGATTTTAATTGAGTTTTAGTCATCACTTAAAAGTCATTTATATAATTCTATTAGCCTCCTTTCTTGATATTTGCCTTTTAGTATGTCATAGCATTGTAAATTAATCCCTCTGAAAATTTGGTGGAGGCACTTCAACTGAAAAGTTAAATAAATTTTTAAATATATGCCTATTTCTTTTGCATTTGTGTTGAAGTTTGAAAAAAGTTAATGGAACTGTGGTTTGAGCAAGTACATTCACTATAATTTGCGTGGGAAAGATCTTGCTCCTCATTTTAACTTTTGACAGCACAGGGAAATGTATAAAGCAAAAAAAAAATTACTTATGATTTAAAAATATTAGTTGTCAAAATGGCTTTTTCTATGGTGTGAGTGTCACATATCAGTATTGTTTTCTCTTAGAATTTGCTTAAATTCATTAATATTATCAAATCTGAAGCAAAAACTAATTTCCAATGCCATTTGGTATTTGATATTAGTATTTGAGGGTGATTCTTCTCCTTCAGGAAAATTCCATCTTGTTCTTGAGCTAAAAACTTCATACATAAAGAAAAAAGCATACTGCTAAGCCGTCTAACTGTTCTCTGGTGGAGTAAGTCAAGATATTCATGACCATAGGAACAAATGAAGTTCATCATTGCCACTGCTGGTTCAATAACACATAATACATTTAAGCATTTTCCATAAAGTACTTGTTAATAATATAATAAGAAATAATAGATTTTACACTCCTTACATTTTTTATAAGCTTTGGAAATTTGTTCAACTATGTCTTTTTCACACACACATATTTTTAACATGAACAGTATTAAAAATATTCGGAAATTTCACTTAATTATGTACTGAATTAGAGCTTTCTAAACTTTGAAAATATTCTCAGACTCTTCATAGAAACTAATGCTTCAGTCAAATCAAACTCTGCATTATATTCTTGAATGAAAAAAAAAAGTGACAGCATTGATAACACTGGGCAACTCTCATGAACCAAGGACAATTACTCAAAATAATTAGCCTTGCTTTCCTTTTAATGTTCTCCCAATGTTCTCAACCACTCAAAAAAACTATTCTTGCTTAAAGGCTAATAGATTTAAACAAGCTGAAGACAAATTTCTTCAGCTCCTGAAATCAACTATGATGTAATTAACTCACTATTAGTAAATGGCTTTCTTTGCTTGATTAGTGAAGGAGCTGTATGAAAACTGGTTATAGCCTCATTTTCTTTCCTTTTTTTATTTCTTAGAAAAGTTCTGCCCTGATAAGATATTCCATTTTAAATTTTCTAATTTTTTTGATCATTGTTTTCCTATGAATTAAGATTACAATGGGAGTTTAGTCTGGTAAAAAGCTCTTTTAACCCATCAATGCTTAATGGACACAATCCTTTGCCATATAATTAGACAACAACTAATCCAACTTCACTCTGTCTCAAAAGAACAGAGTTCAAAGTCCACTTTTCTCTTCTTATTTTGACATAAAAAATATTCACTGGGTATACATAAATATATGCATTAGACAAAATAATGAGCTATGGCAATAACACATGGCACTTGAAACATCACTGAGCTATAACCACATCCTTGAGATTTTGTAGTACACTCAGTGGCAGGGCACAGTAATGAGCAGAGCATCACCTATGGTCTCTGCCCCGGTTACCCAACTCTGACATAGCACAAAGATAATCATTGACAACACGTAAATGAATCAATGTTGACATGACCCCAGTAAAAGTTCATTTGTGGACTCTGAAATTTGAATTTCATATAATTTTCATGTATTGAGAAATGCTATTATTACTATTATTGAACCTTTTAAAAATGTAAAAATATCCTGATGTCATGCACTATGGAAAAATAAGTAGTGGGTTATGTTTGGCTCATAGGCTAGTTTGCTGACCCCTGATCTTTACCATTGTGCTAAGTATAGGCCCATCTACAGAGTAAGCAATCACAAAATATTATTTCTGAAGATGACACGCTGATTTATTTAACATAGTTCATGTAAATAGAAGTATATCCTCTAATTTGTGTATTAGTGAAGATGGCTGCTATCTACTAGTAAGGAAACAAGTATACTCTGAAGCATCTTTTAGTAAAAAGAAGCAAACTACTTACCATAGACTCAGGAAGTCAATTAAGACTAAGGTAATTCGAGCTCATCTTCATCCACATCTATCACCTATTTGGAAAGAATTATATTGGTAAGTGCTGGGCTGTTTGTAAACATATAATAGTTTCTATTGATTATGTATTTAAACTTTAAAAATAATGCTTTCAATTTTTGCCTCTGAAGAAACTCATGAAATAACTACTGCAACAATTTAAATTAAATATATTTTACTTGTTTGTTTTATTTTTTTCTTATTTTAGAATTGCATCCTTGGAAAGCAGCACAAGGTAAATGATTTGTTTCTGTACATTGGGACATTGAGTTCTGTACAATCAACTGTGAATTTCATTCTACCCTAAAAACCAGTTGGGAATATACAGGCAGCTTGGAACATTTTCTATTTTGACGCCCATGGTAAATAAATCCTTATTCATTACATTAGCTCCATGGAAGTGAATATGAGGGGGTTACTTATAACATATTTCCAGACTGTAACTCTTTACCACCTACCTATAATGAGCCATAACTTGAAACATTCTAAAACTGTTTAGAAAAAAATATATATATATATTAATTCACTTTATATATGTATATGCATATTTATTGAGTACACATTTAAACTTTTATTCTTCTATCAGATTCATCTAATTATTTTGCTAATTAACACTACTTGAAATATTAGAGGCTGCATTAATGTTGACTCTCCAAAAGACTACCAGAAATCCTGGTGCTCAAGTGAAACTCACTTTGTCAGACCTACTGCATAAGAGAGAACACCAGCTTGACAGTCTTGTTGCTATCTCAAAAAAGAGAATTCAGGGAAAGGTATTTATGAAGTTTCATGGCATGAGTGAGGTGTTTTTAATGCAGGTCTTATAAGGAAGAAAACCGGTTAGGTTGGGCAGAATTTCTGATACAATAGCTTTGGCATTATGAGAAACACCAAGGCAAGGATGTCAATGCAAGTATTGAGAAAAGTGTGATATTTGATAAATATGCTGATATTTAATTTAGTATATTAGTTTACTGTTGCTGCATAACATCACCATAATCTTAGTGGCTTAAAACGACAATTATTATCTCACAATTTCCTTGGGTCCGGGCACAGCTTAGCTGGGTTCTCTGTCCAAGGTCTCATACGTCTGCAATCTAGGTATCAGCCAGACTGCTTTCCTTTTACAAGGTGGGCATCTTCTTCCAAGCACACATGGCTGCTGGCAGAATTCAGTTCCTTGTGATGGTAAGACTGAGTTTCCTGCTTTCTTGATGCCTGCTAGGTGACACTTCTCTCAACTCCTAGAGAACTTCATAGTCCCTTGCCATGCAGATCTCTTATAGACCATCTCTGGGAATGATGGCTTACTTTTTCAAAGATAAGAGAACCTCTTTAACCTCAGGAGGGTTTACCAGTGCCTTTTTTAAAGGACTCATCTAATTAGGGCAAGTCTGCTCAAGATAGCTTCCCTTTTAATTATCTCAAAGTCAACTATTCAGAATCTTCTTTACATCTACAAATTATCTTCACTTTTGCCATATAATATAATACAGTTACAGCAGTGATATTACTGTCTCACTATATTATATTGCATAGATGCCATTTATAAATACCACCCACACTAAGGGGAGAGGATTAAGCAATAGCATGGGTCACTGCGGTTCGCCTTAGAATTCTGCCAACCAAAGTTAGTTGTTCTTATCTTCTAAAAGCAAATATTTCTTAGAGCAAGAAGTTCAATTTATTTTTGCCTAGTCCTTGTACTGTGTAGCACAAAAAAAAAAAGAGGAAAGTATGTTTCATCCCAGAATTGTTTAGCATAAGCACAAGAATGTATGTTGGTTTCTGTTCCGAAGGAACAGAGGCTTAATATTCCCTAAATTTCCAGTTAAATTCTCTCAGAAGCAAGTAGTCAGGGGCTCAGTTTTTCTACAGTTCCTAGTAATTAAATAAAATATAAAATGCTTGTGACAATGCCTAGCATCTTATATTTATTTGAACCATATGAACCTTTTTATATCTAACCACTTTGCTTTCTATTTAATATTGTAAAAATTTACTGGTAAAGAGAGTCTGCCTTTATCTCAAAACCACTTCTACGTTAAGTATTAAATTGTGTACATAATGTATGCTTACTTACTTATGGGATAATTTTTACCTTCCAAAATAGATTAGAAGGTCAAATTTATTAAGTCATTCTTTTCAGCATATTCTATCTGTCATTCATTTTGTGCAACTTATTATTCTTTCACCGTAATCTTTCCACTCTCTCACATTTCTTATGCTGACTTGTACTTTACTCTTCTTAGATTCAATAGTTTATTATTATAATCACTCCCTTGACCCTCTATCCCTTTAAACCCCAATCTTAGCATTATACAAATGTCAATCTACTCCATACCTCTCTCTTCACAGTTGAATATAATTAGAGAAAACACATAACCATGCTGACACTAAATGCAAAGGAGTCCTTTCCTTGGTCATTTCCTTCTATCACTCTTTCCAACAAATATTAAAAAAACATCTCTATCTCCTGTCTCACCACTTTTTGCTTTCAGCTGGTAACCTTGCCTTCTATTTCACTGAGAAAAGCAGTGAGGACATCATTCACTTGTTCCTTCTATCACATCTATAAAATCAATTTCATCAGTTCTTATGAAGTCTGCCATCATTACTAATACATGTAAACTCTCTGTGTCTCCTATCAAGGCCAAAGCTTCCATGCCCCATCTCACCAACTCAAGAACACTACTCTGGCAATTTTCCCTTTATTATATTTGGAGGATTTCTTTATATTTTTTTCTTTTACTCAGTCACTCCTTTCAACATATATTGTTCTACTTAAAAATGTTTCTTCTATTTAACATTTTTTTGCTTGATTTCTCATGCACCTCTAATGACCCATTTTCATGTATCACTTTATAGAAACTTGAAGATTTTCGTACACCCACAATCTCAGTCTTCTCTACTCTCTGCAATTAGGTTTTACCTCCTGTCAGTCTACCAAAGCAATTACTAAATGATTGTCTCTCAGTTTTACTCTTTTGCATTCTGCTTTGTAGATTCACTTTTGTATGCTGTTGTTAGGACTCTGCACACTATATTTCTGCTTTGTTTGATGACTCTATAGGATCTGCTAGTATGCATCACTAGAGAGATTGAAAGGCTAGAGGAAGAAGCAATGACTTGCTCTTCCTGTTTGCTATTGTGGGTTTTCTGTCTGCTGCTGCTGCTTCTTTTTTTCCCCCTACAAATTCAAATGACTATTCTTCATGCTGGCAGTGGCAATTCCTTACTGTAACAGCAGTTGAACCACTTTGCATTGTTTTCTACATTTGTAAAACTAGCATCATCATGACCAACCCAGAAGCATGAGCACTAGCTAGTTGTATTATCCTTCTCAGAGGCAGGTCCTCTGAATTTAGGGTGAAATGAGGGAGGAGCTAGGACACAAATTTTAAGAACTCCTCCTCAGGTTGTGCATCTGCCAATCAGGGACCTGGACTTCATGTCTCTGGGTTACCAAGCTGAAAAGTCAATATTCTATGTGGGTCAGCTACTCTTATAATTTATAATTAAGTCCTAGGCATGATCATGAGTTTTTCTGCCCTCCAGTTATAAGAAATCACAGTTGCTTTATATGCTGTTGAAGGAGCCCTTCCATATTCACACTTTGCTTCAGATTTTCATTGTCTTTCTCAAGTGAGGTAACAGTACTCAGCAAGAGCCATTTAATTTCCTCATCCTTATAATTACTTTGTACTCTGAACATTTCAAAAATCTGAGATATCATGCCAATAACTATATTCCCATCCTCTAGTATTTCATCCCAGTGAATGTTGTTACTTCACCTGACAGCATGCCAGAGGTATCACTTTTCAACCTACCAGTGATGGCAGGGCTCCTAAAGTCAGCTAGTAGGCTAGTGGTCCAGCTTCAAACCCATTTTAGATTCAGATCCTTAAACTACACTTGGCATCAACTGTCTAATATCAGATTTTCTAAGAAACACTGTGAAATTTAATTGCAACAACATAGGCTTCAGTTGATCCCACAGGGAGCAGTGAAATTGATATGGTTGTTTCATGATATTGTACCTTGTGCCCAGGTGGAGTGGCCCTCTACAACCAGCATCTACCAGTCATTGGTTACCGACTGCTCACCATGGAAGGGGCATTACTTTGGCAAGGCTAACCTCTTCGGTTAAGAACGACTCCAAAAAATGGATTCAGTTCAAACATATCAGCAGCACTTCTGAAGCAGAGAACTGGGCAACTCACCATAGCATCACTGAAATTATTAAATATTACATATGACATAATCATTTTTTCTTATATTTAGAAATATCAACAATTAAATATTAATGACTTCATAACTATGGCATTCGATTTATGGAAATGAATAGACACAATACATGTTTATCAATCCATGTAAAAAATAATCAGCCAATTAATAAATGGTGTATTCTTTCCTATAGAGAACCTTTTCAGAATTTTTTAAATCAATTATAAATAAATTTGTAACTGCTATTTTCAACTCTTCAACTCATTTATATTTTATTATTATCATTTTTTTCTATGACTATGGATGATTAAGAGACTCGTCCATCCTGGGAAACTGAATTGAAAATATTATTAAGTAAGTTTTCATTTGCATGGTAAAAACATATCACTGAATACCTATTCAGAGATACCTTCAGAAAGTAATTAAATAAGATTATTAAATAAGTACTGATATTTAAAATGTCAAAGACATATAAATTTACACAAAGATTTAGAGTTATGAGAAATAAATTATCCATGGTATTAGTTGACCACAGGTATAATTTTTGTTTAGCAAGATACTATGATTCTAATATATTCAAAAATATTTTCATAGAACGTATTTTCTATTTAGGAACCTAGTAGCAGCAAGTACAGTCCTATAGTTAAAATCTGAATATATAAAGCAGTATAAGTCTTTTACTGTGCAGTCAGAGGCAGGCTTTAGAAATTACTTTGTGGTGTGATTAACTACATCATTTGCAAATTGAATCAAATCTTCATGAAACAAGGGGGATACACTGTCAATGTCCACCTGCTTTCAAAGCTCTCACACATTTTGTGGGGGAGTTGAAACATTATGTTTTCAGAAGATAATTGCAGTGAGGAACAGGAAAAAGATAAGTAAGCATTTTTTTTTTTGGTATATGCTTATGCAGTACATAATAATTAATGGGGAAGTGGTAATGTAGAAAACTCAAAGTGTGTATCTCAGATATTTTAATTGATTGATTAATTCAATAAATAAATATTTCTTGAGGCCTTTCCTTTTGCCATTGTTCCAGGCATGAGGTTACAGCAGTAAAAAATATAATAATCATTAAATGCATAGTCTGCCTCCACATCTTCACTTGACAACCCCTACTTATAATAAATTGCTTAATATATGTCATATATTTTCATTTTTGAAGCGGCAAAAATTATCCACTAAAGAATTATTAAGAGAATTATATGTCATCATACATAAATATCTCATTAAAAATTCCAGCATAAAATACCAAAGAGAATAACCAACAAACAGTTGACTGGTTGTGATATTTATTGTGATATTTATTGTGATATCATGAGTAGACAATGTATAAAGGAACTTAAAGCTGAACTGAAGATACGTGTCTCTGAATTTGAGAATTTTAATGAGTAGGAAAAAAACTATAATTCAAGTTGTATTCACTTGCACCACAGATATATCAATGTAGGTATGCAGTAGACAAATTTTTACACTTTATTAAACTATATTACATATAAAATTTATATATTTTAAGTGAAAAACTCAGTTATTTTTAAATATTAAAAATTCAGTTAGTTAATTTCAGTTGTGCTACCATCACCATTATCCAGTGGTAGTCTATTTCCATGACTCCAAAAACTTCCATCAATCCACAATTCCATCTCCAGTCTTAGCAACCAGTAACTTGGTTTCTGTCTCTCTGCCTTTTAGGAAGACACCAAATAAATGGAATCATATTGTGAAGCCTTTTAGGTTTTGCTTCTTCCACTTTGAATAATATTTTTGAGGTTAATCCATGTTATAGTATGTATCAGGATTAGTTATATCACTAAATAGTACTGTAATGTATGGATATACCACCTGTTGTTTATCCCTTTGCCGGCTGAGAAAGTTTTATAATTTGGTCTCTTACAGTTAGAATTAGAGCCAATTTCGAGTTAAATTTTGTGTGTGGTATAAGACAAGTATCTAAATTCATTTTTTTGCATGCAAATATTTTGTTATCCTGCAAGGGCTAAAGGAGGTGAAAGGATTTCCTGATTAGTGGACTCAAAACAGGATTTAGAAAAGACTCATGGATAAAAGAGAAGGATAACATATAAGTCATCAATTAGAGGACTTCAACTTTTTAATGAGAAGAATTTTTAGAATTAAAGCAATAAGGAATAAGGTCTCAGTAAAGAAGTCTGAGAACAACAACAAAAAAATTCTTTGGGGATTAAAAGGAAATGAAGACCATACTCTCTTTTGTGTCTGTGGCTATTTTTACTACAATTGAAACAGCAGGTTGGTTAGGAAAAGTACTGTTTTTTTAACTTTATGAGACAGAAAACATAATAAATAGCACCCATGTGTGTGACTTTCTTTTTATCCTAGTGTGATCTGTCCTGTTTGTTTGTTTTAATCTTACAAAGAACAGTCTTTCTGTTTCAAGTCCCTGTTTTCTCTCTCCCAATGTGAGAGATTTGGAGCATGGCTCAAAGGTATAAACATGAAACCCTTTAAAGCCATTACTTTAAAGTTGCTCTTTTTAATAGAGAAATCACAGAAGAAAAAACAATAGAATTCATACTTGCCTCGTAAATAAGTGTACAAAAAAAATAAAACATAAACATGTTAAAAGACAAAAAACAAACTGGAAAATATTTATAACAAATGTTATAATAATATACATGTCACTATATAGCCTTAATGTATTAAACAAGCACTTGGAAAAAACTTCTACTTCTACAGGAACTAAAATAATGCAAGTTAATAATTTTATCTGTCAAATAAACACAAAATTAAAAATATATGATGTGATGAAAAATCCAATAACATATGTTACAGAAGTAGAAGTATTAATTGTGGTAACTTTCTAGAAAATGATATCCGCACGTAAAAGGCTTATTAAACCCTTAATTTTACTTATAATAAATTAACCTAAATAATTATTAAGATGCATGCTCAAAAGTTTATGGGCAAAGTTTTCCTTCCTGAAGCACTCATAATTTTAAAAAATAATTATAAAAAATTTAAAGAAATTTTTAAAATAGATTATGCTACTTCTAAATAACTGAACATTATTTTTAAAGAAATAACATTTATAATAAAGATATATTATTAATGTTATAATTTTAAAAATATAAAATGAGGCAGATAAGGAAACAGTTGGGAATCTTAGAAGCAAGCCTAATGTACTGAGGATCTCAAGGCATGGGATAAAAGGTGTCTCATAGAAGAGAAAAGAAATAAGTAGGGCTAGTTCACACGATGGGAATCAGAGAGATTAAAGATAACTACAGAAAGCCATCTTTTCTGGTGAGGTGAGACAAACATGGGTATATTAAAAAGAAAAATTCCAATACCCTATGTATGTTAGACATTTCTCTTTTAATAGTTTGAGCCAGATGTGAGTTTTATTACTATTTCTACCAGTGAATGGAATCTAACTCCTGAAACTTGTTTTTAATAATAAGCCATATCCCCTTCTCACTTTACTATAGAGCTATGACTTTCAATGGCTTACAGTAGAGAAAATGTAATTAAATAATAATAAAGTAGAAATGTAGAATATGAACCAGGAAAATGTGAATAAGGTAATAAAACTAAATTAGTGTACTTCAGTAATTTATATAACCCTACATTGAAAAATATACAATCAGCCATCCTTTTTTAGAACTTCATAAACAGCAACTCTATAATAAATCATATTTTCAGTTTTGACAAGAATGTTTAATGTGATTCAAGATGAATATAAAAAGTTTGACTTTTAGTCTTCAGAGTAGCAGTGACTGTGAATGAGAAAGAAAGGGCTCTGTGTCGAGTAAAGATCTCTACTATACTCCACTACTGAAGATAGAAAAAATTGTCATTTCCACGGGATAGGGGTGAGGAAGCCAGAACATATCCTGTCAGTTATAAAAGTCTCCAGCACTGATATTCTTACCAGAGAAGATTCATTCTTTGGGTTTAAAAACTAAAATTTTGAGTGTGTCATTTTTGTTAGTTATGCACGTCTTTATATATATTTCAATTTCCTGTTATAGGAGAAACTTGGAGAGGTATAAAAACATAGAATAAGAGAAAAAGTCATGGAAAAATATAATAAAATTAACAAAACAGAGACAAATATTATCTACTGTATGATTTTGTTCAAGCCAAACCTGACCTCTCAAAACTATTTAATAACATAAGTAAATCCCTTTAAAATAATTTCTTTAGAAGATTAGTGAATTTAAAGATCTGACGCAATCATTTCAAAACTACCTAATGCCTAGGGAGTCATAAGAATACCTGCTGAGTCATCGCAGTGAGGCATCACCACATGAAGTTTAAAAAGACAAATTCTTTTTATGACAATCTTTTGAAAAAAAATCACAACTTTCAAAAGACTGTTTTCATATTGTTGACAGGTGTGCTGTGATTACTCATCAGGCCCTGAGCTTCACATAAAAAGGGCCTTTTTTTCCACGGGTAAGAAGCTTGGCTATGAAAATTTCCATTCCACTTATAAAATAGATGCTAATTAGCAGATCTCATTTATTAAACATTCAGGAATTCATGGCAGTGGAATGAATAGAAAAGATGTGCATAGTGATATAAGGTTCAACTGTTTAAGTTGGTTGGTCAGTCAAGTCAATAAAAATAACTGGTTCAAGACACAGCATGGCAGCATGGTGAAAGCATGGGTTTTTCAATGAAAGAGTTATGGGTTTCAATCTTCTTTTGTAAGACACTAGTTTTACAAGTTTGGACAAATTACTTCTCTATGACCTATTTTTTAAATGTTAACTCTGAATAAAATTATATATATACATAATGTGTGAAATTCTTATTGAAGTATACATGTAAATACACATTCACACAAATATATTATATATACCTTGCCCAACTGGTTCTCAGAATGGAATGAGGACATTTATTTGGTGATATTCTTATGGTGTCCTCTGACTTTCTAAGTTTCTGTATGAGGAGATATATAAAATTGAATGAAAGAGCAAGTCTTCTTTACAGCTATTTCAAGAGCTGTAATCATTTAGAGGTCAGAGAACACATATTGAATGGAAAATAGTGGTCATTCAGGAGGCAGATTAGACAATTGATCTCCAACCTAAGCAAAGCTAGTCCCTGAAAAAAGCATGAAGCAGAGCCCTGATGAGATGGATAGACATGTAAATAAGAAAAGAAAACTGGCAGCCATGGAAACAGCACGGTGCAATGTACCATAGATTTAAAGGATCAGAAAATTCTTGTGGTGACTGAGGAGTATGTTATTACTTGCTTGGAATCTATGGAAAAGAAAAAAATTCTAGATAAGGAAATTACATGAAAACATAAGGACAAATTCTATAGCAAGTACATTCAAGCCTGTGACTGTCTAATTATTTGGCCTAAACTCTAAAGAAAACAGAAACTCAAGATTTCTAAAACCATTTCTCTGAGTTCAAAAGAAATCTATATTTGTTCCTTCCAGGCAATTTCTAAGGTTGTATAAGTTAATGCTTTAAGGAAAGACCTTCTAATATAAATTTCTTAAATTCTTAAAAACTGCCATTATTAAATATACTGGGGTGACATTGGTTAATAAAATTATATAAAAATGAAAAAACTGCCATTACTAGTAAGAAATTAAGTCAGAAATTATGTTTTCTTAAGTATTTATAAATTTGTGTGTATATATAAAATTGTTTCTATCCTCTACATTGCAAAAACCCTGTATTAGAAATTTCTAGCTATCCAAAAGTGAATAATATGTGACACCAAAGGAAAAAAAATGTAGTTTTTCCAAAGATTACTTTTAAAATGAAAAAATACAGGACAAATCTATTCCTTCCTATAACTTCATATGGAGAAAATATTAAGTAAAAGAATTTGCTTTATTTATCAGTTTACATATCTTTGATTTTCAATTTTAACAACTATTCCTAATTCCTAAGTTTATTTAAATGAAGTTGTTGGATAAAATAAGCTTTCAATACCCACTGTATCATTTCTCTCTCATTCTATCCATTCTCAAAAGCTCTGAGAAACAGAAAACAATTTCTAAGGAACACTCTGATAAAATATTTGAAATTGTCTTCTGCTTATTAAATAAATACTGATATTAAAGCAGAGCACAGTTGAAATTACAATGCTGAATTAAATATATTTTGTTACAAATGTGGAGAACAATCTTTGCGTAATTAGAAAGTCCTTATTTGAAGATTTAATCCCAATATTTTTAGAGATTTGGACTCTTTATCATATTCATGAAGAAAAAACCTAAGTGCTTAATATGTAAAATTCAAAAATACTACCTATTTCATGATCAAAATAGCCAAGGAATCCTGCTATAAACATATACCGTCCAGCTCAGATTCATGTAGGACTATCAGAGTATTTTTAGTATATTTTACAGTTGTCCTCTGTCTTCACCATTATGTACTTTTCTTTCTTGGAATAGATAACTTGGTATAATCATCCGAATTGTATATTATCTGTTTCTTATATTAATGTCATTTGGAAAACTATCTTCAACATTTCTAAAGAAATTTTTGTGTAGCCTGGTACATAGATTGGGTTATTTATATAACCTCTTAACTTGAATAGTTAATATCAATGGAAGAAAATAATTACTTTCAAAACAAATGCTAATCATAACCACAAATATCTCTAAAGAAGAAATAAAATTCAAGAAACATTTAGTAGTAAAATCTAGTAAAATATCTAGGTGACCCTTTTGGATGTAAAAAACTAAGCTTTTCTCTTACCAATTGTCTAAAAATGGAGAGGAAAACAAAGATAAATGCATAATATTCCGAGTTAGAGAATTATTGGTGTTCAGGAATTGTCCACTATAAATGTGAGAGATACTGTAAGGGCCCCAGAAAAAAAAAAAAGAAAGAAAACATGATGGAGAGAGATGAATCCTCACAGCAAGGTGTCATCAGAGGAACACTGCCATTAGAATTTCTCTTGAGAAGGCAATAACTAATGAAGTTCTAAGAAGAATGGCATCTGGAATCAAATGTAAAGCAGTTTTTTATGCGTGATGCAATTATTCTCTATTTTCCCCAACCTTTAGTATACCTTTGTAAATGTCTGCTACACACAGCCAACACTGGCGAATCAAGAGAAGAGAAGAGAAGCAGAGGTATGCATATTACACTATAAAATTTGATGTTTGGATAGGACTATTAATATAGATATCAGCTATGAAGACATTTATTATAAAGTAATACTAACATAAACTTTCACAAATCTGTGGAAATACTGGAAGCAAGATTGGTATCACATGTTATGGGATGGAATGAAGCCATATTTCTCATTTATTAACATACAAGATAACATCAAATGACTCTATGGCTTGGAGGCATCTGTGCTATACCATTCAATCACAAATGGTATTTTATTATGAGATCTTCAAAGATATGAACCTCATTCTTCTTTCTCCATCTTCAGACTATTAGTGAGCATTCCCTTTCCATGAGAATGTTTCCTGTCCTTATCATTCATATGTTCCTTTCCATTCAAAGCCTGATTTTTCATGAAATATTGCATTTAAGAAAGCATTTTAACTGTGATCATTTTTGGTCACCTTAAAACTTTTTAGAATTATAAGGGTTAGTAGTCTAAAAATATAAAATAACTCCTAAAAGTAAAAGAGGCAAAGAATGTAATGCCATCAGCTAGTACCAGTTAATATCTTAGCATTTAGATTTTTTATATTACTACCCTCCTTTCCTAGAATAACAACTAGCTGAAACCATTTCCATTAAAATGAGGAAAATATAGTTTATTAGTAAGAAGTCTGAAGGAGAGAGAAGGGAAAAGTACAATGAGACAGGAGTTGGAAGTGGAGCATAACAAACCTTTACACTTTTATCTAATCAATTCTACTAAATTCCATTCCCTTTTTTTCCCCCATTGACTTCTTAATTAGGTCAGAACAAGTACAACTTATAAAATAGTTTTGGCAAGTTTAAATTTGGTAAAAATAAGCCACACTGATATGACCCCATATTTTCAATTCCTGCATTAAATTACTTGGCTTACTTTCAGCCTTAAATGCCCTTATAGAAATGCTTTTCAACTCAGTATACTTAAGTATAAATGCAAATATTTATTATTTTGAAAAGTCAATTAAGTGTTTTGACAGCACTACACAAAAATGACATAAAAATGATCAAACCAGTGTTATTGCCTGAGAAATTGTAAGAAGCCTCATGGATGATGGAATACTACAGAAGACCAGGGGATGATATGCCCTTGCACATACTGGAATTTTTGAAGAAAATCATCAAATAAGTACTTGATATATCAAGAAATAACACTGTTTTTGAGGTTTGCTTTGTCTAACTCTACCTTTGAAAAAACATTAGTATTTTTATAATAAAAGTCTCCTCTCTCATGTGGGGACTAAAGTCAACATATCTTACATAAATTCTACTTGATGAACAAAGGACATATGTCTCCACTGTACTACAATTATGGGATAGAAGAAATTTAGAGGAGTTACTCTAACTTTGAGTGTATATACTGACTAAAATTTTCCCCTCATAATCAAAGCATAAATTCAATTTTCAAAAGCCTATAATTTTATAAATACATACCTAAATTTGGTAAGATAAAAATCCTCTCCAATACTTCATAAATAAATAATTTTTTTGTTCAAAAATAGACCAAGAGTCATTTAAAATCTTTTTAGTCAAGTGGTAAAATGGTTACAAATGTAGACTTTCAATGTTTGTTTTCCTGGTAAACAAATAATTACTCATAGTAGAGCAGATATCGTTAAAGAAATGTAAGCAAACCAAACAAAGAATTAATAACAAAAAAGGTAGCTGGACAAAACTTAAAGTAAAAATAAGATTAAAACCTTCATTTAATATTTGTATATATGTATATATATATGTTTTTTATAAATAAATATTATCTGTAGATATGAGCATCACAGGTCACTTTTATTCTTTTCTTAGTATTCCATCTTGTTTCCAAATTTTCAATAATAAATTTGTATTGATTTTTAATCAGAAAAGGTTATTTAAAAGAAAATTGATCTTATTTATTAATAATAAAGTAAGTAACTTGTATTTGGCATAAAATTCTGTATTATTTTAGAAAAGTGAACAAATCTCTTTATCCTGTAATTTTATTTTTCACTTTTATAAACAAAAAAATGAGATTAAATATTAAAAGTGAAAAAAAAATAATAGTTGACATTTGGCCACATTTAAAAAAGAAACAGGCAGAAGGTATAAAAACCCCACCCTATATCCACCTCCAAAAAACACACACAAAAATATATGTTGAGGCAAGTTAAATAAATGAGATGAGAACGACAGATGGTGATTGATGCTGTACTCAGTACATAGATTAGAACAGTAGGTGAAGCCAAGTTTTTATTTGAAACAGGCATCCTCTCCAAGATATCACTTGTTTATGTCATTTTTTGATACTCACTTCTGATTAAAGGACAATTCATTTAATGCATTGTAAATTTTATTGCATATTAAGTTAACAATAAATACTTTGTAAACGGTTTGCTTTTTTAAAATGAAAAGCATTTCAAATAGCATACATATATAAATTCTTGATGCAGATCATAAGTGTCATTTGTTGAAATCTCAATAATAATAATAAACTTCTCCCCATGGGAAAGAGTGAAAATTCCAGGTTATATGCTCATTAAAAATTTCATTACTAGTTTGGGTCGATAAATTTTCTTCCTTTTCCCCCCCCCCTAAATGATAGAGGTTTTTTAAAGTCAGATTGTGTGAAAACTAGGGATGATAAAAGCTAAATGTTGTTCCTAAGCCCAACAATCAGTAAAGTCTGTAAGCCAAAGTTCATCCTCAGGTTCCTTGTCTTTTTCCCCTATATCATACTATCTCAGGAGTGATGAGGACAAGATATGACTCCAGTGCAAGAATAATTAATTAATAAAACAAGAAATTCAATACAAGAAATTACCAGATAGAATAAGATAGGAAATCTGATATACTACAATTATATAGGAGTCCATTGATATTAAAAATAAGTCTAAACTCATCTAGCTTTAAGGACACATTCAGGCTAAAAGTGAAAAGATACAAAAAGATATTCCATAGAAATGGAAACCAAAGGTAGCAGGAGTAGCTATCTTAATAACAGAAAAATAAGACTGTAACTCAAAAATTGTTAAAATAATTATATAATAATTCAGGGGTTAATTCATCAAGAGGATATAACAATTATAAATAAATTATCTAACTTTGTACATCAAGAAACTGGAAAGAATAACAAACTAATCCTAAAATTAGCAGAAAAAAAGAAAACAAAAACACAAGTAAATAAAATAGAAACTAAAAACACAACAGAAAATATCAACAAAACTAAGAACTGGTGTTTTGATGAGATAAACAAAATTGACAAACCTTTAGCTAACTAGGAAAAATAAGAGGAGTTAAATAAATTAGGGATTGAAGAGGAGACATTACAACTGATACGACAAAAATACGAAGGCTCATAAGAGATTACTATGAGCAATATACACCAACAATTAGATAACCTGAAAGAAATGGAGACATTTCTAGAAACATACAATTTACCAAGACTGAATCATAAAGAAATAAAAAATTGAAACAGACCAATAATGAGTAAGGAAATTGCATGAGTAATCAACACAGAAAAGTTCAGGACTAGAGGGGATTGGTGAATTTTGCCAAACATTTAAAGAATTAATGCTTCTTCTTCTCAAACTCTTCCAAAAAACGGAAGCGAAGAAAACACTCTCAAATTATTTTACAAAGCCAACATTAGCCAGGTACCAAAGCCAGGCAAGGACACTGCCAGAAAAGAAAATTACAGAACAATACCCCTGATAAACACACATGTAAAAACCCTCAACAAAATACTAGGAAACCAAATCAACAATACTTTAAAAGAATCATACAACATGATCAAGATTTATCCCTGAAATGCAAGGATGGTTCAGCATATGCAAATGAATAAATGTGATACACCACGTTAACAGAATGAAGAAACAAAAACATTCAGAAAAAAAAAAAGTAGAAATGTCTGTCTCTTCAGATGACATGACCTTATATATGAAAAATTTTAAAGACTGTTAAAACAAATAAATTAATTCAGAAAAGTTGCAGGTTAAAAAATCAACACACAGAAAAACAGCATTTCTCTACACTAACATCAAACTATCAGAAAATAAAGTAAAGAAAATCCTATTTACAAAGGCATTAAAACAATAAAATATTTATGAATAAATTTAACCAAGGAAGTGAAAGACCTATACACTGAAAACTATAACATTAATGAAAAAAATGTAAAAAATACACAAATAATTGAAAAAATATTCTGTGTTCATGAATTGAAAAAGAAATATTGTGAAAATGTCTATATTACCTTAAATGTTCTCTAGATTCAATGCAATCACTACCAAAATTACAATTTTTCACAGAAATAGAAGAAACATTATTACAATTTGTATGGAACCACAAAAGACCTCAAATACCTATTAGGATGATTTTTATGAAAAAGATAACAAATGACATATTGGCAAGGACGTGTAGAAAAGGGATCATTTGTATACTGATGGTGGGAATGTAAATTGGCACAGCCATTATGGAAAACAGTATAGAGATTCATAAAAAAATTAGAAGTGGAAGTACCATGTGATTCAGTAATTCCACTGTTGGGTATATATCTGAAGGAAATGAAAGCTGTCTAGTAGCATTATTTATGAAAGCTAAGTAATGAAAACAACCTAACTGTCCTTTGTGGTATATATATAAATGCATTTTTATTCAGCCATAGAAAAGAAGGAAATGCTGCCACTTGTAACAGCTTGGATGAACCTTGAGGACATAATGAATTTACAAAACTATTTAATTAATTAATTAAAATTTAAAATGAGCCTAAAGAGGTGACTTTAGTGAAAACAGTACCTCCAAAAATAATCACCTCGATAAAAACAATGACAATACTGGCAAAAATTGGAAGAATCGGCTTTTTTAGAACTCTGAAAATTAACCAAAGAGTTGAAGCAATCTGGGGAGTATTTATTCAAGAAAAATACTGGTAGAAACAGTGACCTTTGTCATTTTCAGCTTACCCTATTTCTATCTCCACAATAGCTTCATATCCAACTACCTACAATCACAGTGAAAATCAATCACCTAGCAGTCACTGGAGGAGAAAAGATGAGTTGGAACTCCTTCAAAGCCCCTTTCCCAGAGACTTATTATTATTGACCTGTCTGGTAGTTCCCTAGAAGAACAAATGTGAAGGACAATCTTAATATGATCTGTCTCAGAGCTTTTTCAGTGCAAAGAGCATTTTCCAAAACAGCAATAGTGAAAACAATAAGAGGAAATAATTGGACATCTTTTAGTGAATAATAGTAATTGAGACGAACAGCAAACTTAAAAAGGAAATGTTTGTAAGGCAAAACTGGGTGAGATGCCCAAAAGTTCCAATAGAGTGGTTGGCCTTCTACCTTCTAGTATCACATAAAATGGAAATCTTTCTAGCTGCGTTACCCTGATATGGCACACTTAGCCTTTCTGAGACTTAGTTTCCTCTTCTGCAAACTGCAGATTAGTAGCAGTTGGGACAGGCTGAAGATTCATTAGGTTAACATATGTGAAACACATAGACTAGTACCTGGTACACAATAAACAGTAGTTATTACTTGTTGTCTTTGTTGTTGAATTAAGAAAAGAGGCAGTAAAGAGTACTGACTTAGGATGTGCCTTCTAGTGCCAGAATGCCTGGGTTTAAATCCTGTATGCTCTGTTTATTAGTTCTATAACCTTGAGCAAATTACTGGTTTCTGTGTGTTAATTTTCTCATCTTAATAACTGGAATAATAATAGAACACACCTCATATGGGTTTATAAAACATTTAGAATTATATCTTGGATAAGTGTTCAATAAGTTGTAGCTCTTATAATTATGATTTTTCTTTCCTTATCCTTGTGTAAAGATCTCTATCTCACCCCATTTCCTCGGGTCTACTGTCTGATTCCATGAAACTTGTATATTGACACTAAGTTTCTGGCTGTCTCTGTTACAATTAGATTTTCTATAGTCTTGTAACCAGCTGATTCATCTAACTCTTCTTTTTTTTAATTATCTTTTATGACTACAGGCCCTGTTCTTACTAGGTGGTCTCCCATCCAAGTACTAACCAGGCCCAACCCTGCTTAGCTTCCAAGATCAGACATCAGGCTTGTTCAGGGGGGCATGGCCGTAGACCATGGACCATGGCTCCGCTGGAGCACGAACCCCAGACCTTCTGCATGTAAAGCAGACGTGCTAACCGCTATACTACAAAACCACTCATCTAACTCTTGTTTACTATTGACTCGCAATTATTACTCCCCTTTACTCATGGATCTGTTACTTCCACCAGGACTTCCTGAACACTACACTCTGCCCTACTTCCATTTGCTTGCTGTTGAGATTTTTGCCAGTCTCTCAACTCATGCAATGACATCCTTGTTTAACCCACATCAGAGCTAACTGAGTCTAATTCTGCTAAGTAGTGTGTATTCTTTTTAAAGAGAGGAGAGTCAATTCTGTGTGTGTGTGTGTGTGTGTGTGTGTGTAGATGCTTAACAAAATAAACATAAGCCCTAGTCATCCAGAAAATTCACTTAGTGTGAACAACTTCATTAATTTAAAAAATTTAATAAAGTTTAATTTTTATTTTATACTAATAAGATTTTTAACCTTCTTTATTTTAAGCTTAGAAAAAATTAATCTTAATTTATGAAGAGAAAAACCATTCTTTTTGATTCATGTTTTTAATCAAAGACTTCAAAAATTGAAAATTTATATTTTCATATAATTTTCTTATATATTTTACATGTGAAAAGACAAGTTTTTAATTGTTTATTTTTTAACAAAAATATAAATTCTAGAATTATAAAACCTCAAAGGCAGTCAGTCCATATATCTTAATGTACTGAAATACCAATTAGCTGCTTAAACTTCCAAAGTATAATTTAAGAATAATATTGACAATTATTTACCAATAAAACTATATAACTTTATAATCTCAAGGTCAAAGTGAAATTTACCTAATATGTGTGGGTGTTTTTTTAACACAAAGAGAATGCAAGAATGCATCCTTATTATGTTAGCACAAATTTAATAGTTAAAGATAATGGTAGTTTCCTTTGTTGAGTGTTTTATATGAATTATGTCAATTCATTTAGTCATTTAATAAATGTTTGTTGAAACAACTATGTGGCAAGCATATAGTGATAAACAAGATAGATAAATTTTCTACAGTGAGAAAGATAGATAAACCTATTATATGTCATTGTATTTCAGATTCAGAAGAAAAATAAATGGGACAAAGGTAGAGAGTGCAAGGAAAAGGATAATTACTTTCAGAATGAGTGTTCGGTGATAAGAGACCTCAATGAAATAAAGGATAGAGCCATGAAAAGACCTGGGGGGACAGGGGAGATAGTGGCCAGGCAGTAGGAACCATATAAACAAATGTTCCAAGAGGAACCAAGCTTAGTTTCACCTTAATCTCATGTATTTACTATTTCAGCTCTTGAAAGTAGGTAATGTTATCATTCTTTTCAACACATGAAGTTCAGAAAGGCTAAATTATTTTTGAAGATCTCAAATACTAAAACCCAGATATGCACAAAACTAATCTAATTTCTATTTGAGTTGTTAACCATTTGCCTGGAGTGTTTATCAACAAATTATGTCAATTACTTGACCATGATTCTAGAAGCTGGCCTGTGATCCTACAGTTCTTCATATTAAACTATAAAACTCTATTAAAAGATATCATAAAAAATTATTTCTTATGATCTGCAAGTTTTTAAATTTGGAAACCAGATTTGAGTGCAGATTATTTTTAAACCAATTAGTATAAAATATGCAAATCATGTATAAAATGTCTTTACACTGTCTGTTAAAAACAAAACAGACGGATACCTAAATTTCCAGCCATTTCTTTTAAGGAGTGATCCACTAAGGAGTTTTCATAAAGCCAGAATAAGAATCTCAGAATATAAATTAGGGTTCATGCTACAGGCAGACATTAAATGGCTCCAACAACAATATGTAGAAAAATGCATAAAACTAAGTAACAAAGCCTGAACACTGGCATATCCCACAAGGAGAGCAGAGTGCAAGTTGAAAGTAACCGTTTCAGGAACTTTAATTTATCCATGCCAAACCTGCTATGCCCATATTCTATACCACGTACCTACTCTGCCTTTATCATTTCTCTTCACCTGTTTCTCAAGTATCTTGTTGTGTTATTGTTGTTGCTGTTTTCCTGCTTAATAGTCTGTAAAACCCTTCTGTCCTCTTTCTCTCCTTCCCAGTTTCTCTATTCTAACCTCTTGCATAACTCGGGATAGCCAACTATGGCCCAAATTAGTAACTAGAATACATCTTCTAATGTGTGAATCTGTGTTTATGTGAATATTTATGACTGACAAGCTTGTAAATAATAAATTTTTTAATTCCATTTAAAAATTAGAATGTTTGGCCTAGTAGCACTTTTCTCTTATTATCTGTTACATTTATAAATAATATTTGTCATATTTGACAAAGGGTATACTAATCATTGAATAAAAGATAAAGTGACAAACATTTCAGTTAATCAATTCAATACACTTGCATCAAATCCCTACTAACTTAAATCTTCAAAGGGTAGTAACAAGCTAATAAAATGCAATTATTTCAAAGGAACTGAAGTAGAGTGTATGATACAATCTCATATTGACCTCAGACATATGCCTTTAATTTGCAAAACTACTGTTAAGAAAATGCAAAGGTGAGGAAATAATACTAAGAATAGAAAGGTCTTGTGTCTATAGAATTTTCTCTATGTTCCCCTTCTCTTTAGTTTCTTTAGCAAATGCTTCTTAAATTTTTACAAAAAAAAAAAAAAGGTTTATTGATGGTCTCCAGATGCAGAACTTGAGGGTATGCTAACCAAGCAGAAAGGCATAAAAATAGGGAATATCTTCCTTAGAAAGACTGTTAACTAGATGTGTCAGCGCCCCAAATCCAGTCAAAGAAGTCTTCTAAAAGCCAGGAGTGAGCTCAGCAAGGTGACCTAGGTCTGAAGAGTGTTCATTTGGAGTTATTTATGCAGAGCTAGTAAGCTGAAATGAAACATCAGAGGATCAGTAGCAAATGTTACTGATTAGTTTTCCCCTGTGTGGATCAGAAACTCTCAATTAATGAAGGAAGGAAGGAAGGAAGGCAGGCAGGAAGGAAGGAAGGAAGGCAGGAAGGAAGGAAGGAAGGAAGGAAGGAAGGAAGGAAGGAAGGAAGGAAGGAAGGAAGGGTCAGTGCCATATTTTTTTACAGTCATATTTTATGTACAAAAAAAATAACAGTTTTGAGAAGGAAATCATAAGATTTATGGCCAGCACAGGTAATATAGAAATGATTCTTCTGAATGGTACTCATTGGGAACTGAATGTTTAATAACCTTTGTTTGAGATCTGAGGAAGAGAATAGTTAAAAGACTTCTTCCTAGACTTTAAAAATGAAAAGAAATTATCATGATAATTTGGCAAGTACATTTTACTATTTTTAAGTGAATAAAAAAAATGTTTAAGTTATGTAAAATGTATAAAGTAGATTAGACCCAGCCAGTGCTATGAAAGTCAGGGCAAGGAGAAATCACACTGACAGTCACTGACATATTGTCCACTGGTTCATCTGAAAACTACTATCTGTACTTTTAAAACAAGGATTTCCTGGTAGTTAGCCAAGACATGTGTCCGGATGGTGAGGTATGATGTTGATGTAGTCTAATCACCTGCATAATTCATATCTCTAAATTCTCACTTTTCATATTGAAAGTAACAATAAATAGTTCTACTCAGCTACAAGAAAGCACGATTCTACCTTTTTACAGCTATGCTGTTCCTTGTCTTAGATTTGTCATTACTTTAGACATTTTGCTCTCTCATCCTTATTTCTCTGGGCTATCTAAGGACAAGCAGAACACTATGATTCTTTCTGAGTCCTCAGCTCTGTCCTTTCTTTTCCTAGCTGGTCACTTCTTCCCTACAACTGCTGTAGGTAGTAACTATCATATCTGTAATAACAACACCAGGGTTAGTCATTCACTACAAGAAGAATTTGGGAAATTGAAGTGGTAAGAGAATGATTTTTTCTTGTGTACAGGTTTTTATACATTGTGCTTTGAGGTCTGGTTTGGGGAAGAAGAATCAGAGAGAACATTATATTGTAGAGACAGATATGGTATGTTTATAGATGGAAAGTTCAAGTAGTTAAAAATATAAATTCTCCCTTAAGTAATCTTTAGATTCAAAATAATAAGCAAAAAAAAATCCAAAAAAATGTATCTGAGAGTTTACAGGCTGAATCTTAATTGTATATAAAAGAGTAAAGACACAAGTATAATCAAAATGACAAAAACGTGGCAGGTGAAATTGCTCTATCTTTCTTGCCCTACCTCAAGACTTACGATAAAGCTATAGCAACAACGATAAAGCTATAGCAACTAGGAGAGGTGGTTGAAATTTATAGAAAGAAAAACTGATTAGTAGAACTTAATAGAACAGTGAGCCCAGAAACTTGATTTATGTCAGAACGGCTCCTGAAGATCAAGCCTCGACAAGGCTGTGGAGCACTGGGAACTTTCAGCTTGTGTTCACAGGTCTTCACACACCTGCTCTGGAAAACAATGTCATTTTGGAAAGCTGAAGATATACATTCCCCATAATTTAGAAACTGCACTCTTAATTTTGTGTCCTAAGTAAACTCATTCACATATGAACCAGAGACATACATGAATTTTCATGGTGGCATAGCTCATTATAAATCAAAATTATTAATAACCTACATATTGTTCAACAGGAGATTCATAAATATATTGCATAGCTCTCTTTAGATAGATCAGTAAAAGTCAATGAAATATAACTATATGAACAATATGAACAAATCACAGAAACAGAATATTGAGTATAAAGAATAAGTATGCAGAAGTCTTCTATTGCTATGTCATCACTTTTACAAACTTCCAATCTTATCTAAACATTTTTTTATTTAGTTTATTGTTTATTATGTATATTGTTTAAGGATATGTATATATTTGGTAAAAAAAATTTTAAACCCAGAATTAAAAAAAAAAATTAGAATAATGGCTAACTGAGGAGAAACTAACAGAAAATGAGTGGTATTTATGAGTAGATTCAGTGGTACTAATAATAGTCTAACTCTAGATATGACTCTTCTACAAGTGTTGTATTATTATGCTTCATAATTTATCAAACATTTAAATGCATTCTTTGATATTATAATTTATGTATTAAATATTAAAATTTAAAAATCTAGAAATAAAACAATATATGCATCATTACTTAAATAAAAATACAAAATAAAATTATGCATTTTAATGCATAATAAAAAAATTGGAGAAGAGTCACAGCAAACTTTAACAGTTTTTACCTCTGGAAAAGAGAATAGATTCAAAAAAGGTAACATTTTCTTTTTGGGGTACTTTCTTTTCACAATAAGATTGCACTCATATACTTTTGATTCATTTATTTTAAAATATTATTAATAAAATATAAACTTGGAAAAAACTTCTTAATATAATTTTATGCAGGTTGTTTGTATTATAGGATATAGGAAAAATATATCATACTCCAGGTTTCACTTATGCCAAATAATGTGAGATATTCATTACTATTTTTTTAACCTGGCAAGCAAGAATTGAGCTGCAGATTACACTGATTTATTCTGAAAAGAGAGCTCAACTACTTCCAGACAATATGGCTCTGGACTCTTTAATAGAATAAAACACTGAAAGTCTAAGTTTGTTGGGACATGATTAAATATCTAAAAACAGCTATTATGATGTTCCAGTTACTTAAAAACATTGAGAATATATATATATGCATGTAATAGTCTGAAATACTTGAGTAGCTTATAACAAATTTCTCTGCATCAAAGCACAAGGATCTCCTGAGGAGGCTCCAAATAAATTAAACTCCCTTTCTCTTAATTCTCTTTTATTAATAAATAAAACCAAGAGTCAATACAGAGATGAAGACATGATCCTTATTCTTGAGAGGTGAAGAAGTAGGATGTGTTCTACTTATTTTAGCCAATTTGACTTGTTAACACATGAACAAAGCTTACTTTCTCATTCAACCATGTCAATGAGAGAAGGAGGTATTCCCAGAGAGGACAGAGCTCCTCCAAGAGCACTGAAATAATTCCCACCCTGTGGCCCAGCAGCCCTAAGAGTCCTTTTGAACCCACCTCCCCGTGTTCATCCCTTAGATAAGTAACTTCACCCTCAGAGGGGTTTAAGGGATTAAAAAGAGAAACAAAAAAGGTCACATGAACAGTTTTCTTTTTCACCTAGAAGTTTCTCTTCTCTCTTCCACTTCATCACCAAAACAAAACAATAGTTACTCTAAGTTGTTTCTCAAGGCGTTGTTCCTGCTTGCACAGAGGATCTGAGAATGTGATAAAAATGGAGATTTGTGGACTCCTCCCCAAATTTTATAAATCAGACTCTCCGAAGGTGGGTTCCAGAAGTCTATGTTTTAACAAGCCCTCTGGTGATTTTAATGCACCTTAAGTTTGAGAATAACTGCTTCACTTTATTACATCTCACTATGTACCAGAACTTTAATTT
The DNA here is from genome assembly GCA_004027375.1 of Macroglossus sobrinus. Lineage (NCBI taxonomy): Eukaryota > Metazoa > Chordata > Mammalia > Chiroptera > Pteropodidae > Macroglossus > Macroglossus sobrinus. The sequence goes on along the minus strand of PVKZ01002610.1, from coordinate 159,531 downwards.
TCTCTGCTCCAGTAATGAAGACAAATGGGATACTGTATCCAAAATAATACAAAAATCAATGAGATTTAATTAAATGAAAAGAGTAATACATTGGGGATAAAAGAGACCAGCACTGGAGTATTTTTCCTACTAATTTACTCTTTTAAGTTAGATCAAATACTCTGAGATTCACATTTTTAAGGTTCTAATGATAAAGCTGAACCAAATGATTTTTCCAATCTCTTCGAGCTCAAATTTTCTGTTTCCATTTGATCTCTGAAAGTACAAAAGTCATATTTCAAACATGGTCTTAAGCATTCTTTAACCATTTACCTAATGCTGTGTTGTGCACCACTCTGTCCTTTTCAGTCATTCCTTATTCAGCAAACGTATTGGATACCCACTCTGTTCAAGGCTTTGCAGCATGAGGTGAGAATAAGACCCTGACAGAATATATAAACCTACAAGATGGATTGCAAAAGTGAATATCTGTATTCCAAGTAGAAAGAAGAGTAGGAAAGTGCTACTTAGAAAAGAGCTAGCACAGCTATTTAGTCAAAAATTGGAACGCAGCTATAATAAAAAAAAAAAACTTTCAACTTGTTGATTGGTTAGTTCAATTTTAGCAGATTAGTGAAGGATTATTATTTGCATTAGTAAAACTGTTGGTCTTTTTTTTTAACTATTATTCTTTGTTAAAAATTATTGTAGAGAGACTCTGTTCTCTAAGACCTTACAATCTGGGGAAAGATTTGAATGGAAGTGCTTGAAATATTCATGGTGGGTCCCCTATGCAATCTTTACCATAAATCTACATTAAATAAAATATTAAACAAATAACCTAACAATCCAAAACAAAAATATGTTTTTGAACTTCCAAAAATATATTTCTGTACTCTAAGGATGTATTCAGTTATGCACCCATGAATACTTGCATTGTAGTTACTAGAATAATTATAAAAATTTGTTCCACAAAAAAACATAAATAAACTGATTCTTTCCCTCTCTATTTTACATTAATGGATTGATTTGAACATTAAAGAGTCCTAATTTAGATGAAGAGCCATATGACCACAATCTCATACTCACTTTGATGATTTTTCAGGGATGTGACCTTGAAAAAAACCTTTTTTTATATCTGTACAAAAGGAGATATTAATACCTGTCTGATTACCTTTCAGGGATATTGTGACAACAGTATAAATAGTGAAAAGCAGAAGTTAATTGTAATTTGCAAAACACAGTAAATGTATATTTTATTTATGATTGATGAGGTAAAGAGATAATGGGCTATTTTATCTATCGATCAAATATTATCCTTGGCAAAGGATTTGTGAAGCACTGTTCCTTGTTTTCTCTGTCCTTTGCAGTAAGTCACACCTAAATATATGGAGGACAATAAAATCTATTTCTACGTTTTCTCTTCTCTTTTTCTGATTATTATTAACAAGTAAAAACATTGACTGCCTAAAATTTCATCTCCTTTTCTAGCTCTCACTCTCTCCCTAGGACAGGTGCTAATGATTAAGAAAATGAGAAAAAAACAGAACATCAGGAGAGTAAGGACTTTTCACATTTCACACACAAAATGATCAAATCCTAAATAATTATAAGGTCATATCAAAAGAGTGAAAATGTCTATGAGTTTTTGTAATTGCTTTTTCTAAAATGGGAATAGTATTTCAACTCTTGTGATATTTAACATTTCAGGTTCAGATCCTTTGGGGGACAAATATTTACTGGATATTTCTGAACTGAGGGCTTATTTCAAGAATACCTGTTTATATAAATCGACATCTATAAATGCTGGAAACAATTTAACTATTCTGAAACCAATTCTACTCTCCCTTTCTCAATTATTTATTTGTTATCATATCTATTTCAATAGGACTTATTGTTAAACTAATTTATGTTATAAATTGTGGGTAAATTTTTTTATCTCAATGTAATCTAAAAGGCAACAGAATGGGAAGTCCAGCTCTGCCACTGAATATATGACTATAAATGAGTCAAATAAACTCTATGAATGTCTATTATATTACATACCATATGAGAAACTAGTTTTAGCTGATCCCTATACTTACATCTATATCTAACTAACATTCTGGTATTTCTTTCCTTTGTATAATTATTAACTACACATGGGCAAGAAAATTATCATCAAATATTAACTTGTAAAACAATTTTTCTGAAATTGGAGAAAAGATCTCTCTCCAGAACCTCAGAAGTCCAACATTCTAAATATTGTAATTTACTGACCATGCTATTTCAATACAAAAAGCAAATCAGATGGGTAGGACAGTTTGAGCTTAATCTTGATGATCTAAGAATTTTGACTATTGTTACATCTCAACTAGCAGTGTTTCTGTATCCCTTCCTTAGGGGACCTTTGGCAATGTTTGGAGAAATTTCGGTTGTGAGATTCCAGGGAGCGGAACGCTGTTGGCATCTAGAGGGCAAAGGTCATGAATGCTGTTAAACATCCTATAATGCACAAGTCGGCCTCTCCTTCTACCCAAGGACTTAACAAGCTCAAATTTGTTATCCTCAAAGACTAAAAATTTTCTTTCTTTCAATTCTGTAAGCAGCATTACCAATATAATTATTGTAAAATATTTCTGACAATAATAATAATTTCCCTTAGATTTGGCCAATAAAAATATATGTTATATTAATGAAATAAGATTTTTTACTTCTATGGCTATCTTATAAGATCATTAATTTCCAAAAGCAAATCTTGGAGCAGCAAATTGTTATTAGATTTTGTTTTTAATAACAGTTGTAAAGAGATTGAACTAATAAAAGAAGGTCATTTTTTCTACAACTACAATTTAGTATGAAAAAAACAGGCTTAAGTTTCTGGAAAATTAGACAACTGTCATGTCATTTCCTTTAAGAATAATTTCTAATAAAGAAAAATCAATTTTCTGATGTAGTTTAAAAAGGAAATTTTTATGGGTGTTTTAGGGTGGGAGGAGTATAAGTCACACATTGACTATCTTAAAGGTAAACAATGCTATTATTATAAGCCGCGTGGCTACTCTCAAGCAATGAAGATTTTTCTCCCTTATAGTGTTTTTGTGGGTCCACAATCCATTCCAAAGAAGCCTATTTGAAAGAGGCCATTCATTACAATATGATTTTGACAAACTGTGTTTCGCATGACATATAGGGGCTTTAAAAAAAAAAAAAACCTGAGTACAAGGTAATAACTGTTAGGCTCAGGATATGGAAAACATTTGAAAAGCACTCACTGCACATTGCAGGTTCTTTGAAACTAAAGAAAGAAGAGAGTATCAAATGTTTTAAACACACAAGCAATATATGTAGGTACACTATTTAGTCTTCTTTTCCTATTAACACATATGTTTCATGAGAATATATTCCTAAGATCTTTCTGGATGAGTTATTTCAGGGGAAAATTTTTGATTAGATTCACTCCCTTACAGAACTCTGCTAAGGTCAAGTTTAGTTTAACTTTCCAATAACTTAAAGTTAGATGTAACTTTATAAATACAAAATTCTGCTCTACAATATCATTAGCAGCAATTGGCCCATTAATGATTTGTCTAGATTTTATACACAGGTAACGTTTTCAATCAAGACGTAAACTGGTATCGATGCCACTGGTAACTAAGCAGACACATATTCATGTGTAATTAATTTAACGAGCTCATTTCTTTCTGTGTGTTTATAATGATCTGTTCACTTGATGATCTTTTTAATTTGCATGCTTCATGGTTAAACTGTGCTAAATTTAAGTGTACAGAGGTTCAAATTTTACATAAATAACAATATCCTTGTTAAGAGAGATTTGATATGGTCTAACAACAATATTGTTTATGTAATCTCATTCCATTCTCAGGTTCTGACCCTGTACAAGTAAACTGATATAACCTTTTCAAATTAATAATTTAATTATTTACATACTAGTTCACAAAGAATAGCTATTGTAAGTAGTCTCCCCAGTAGATTCAGAAAACAGAAAAACATTTGAAGGAGCAAAGTTACATTTCACAAAGAAACGTTTTCCTCAAATTGTGACATAATTAGTAACTCCAAGCCCCTGAATTGCTGTTTGGAGAAATGAGGTGTAACTTTAAAGGAATAACACTGATTTTTTTTTATGTCTTTGGAACTCAACCCTATTATTTAAGATTTGCACCACATGTTAATCCTAAAATTAAAGACAACTAGATCTTGGAAAGTACATTACTCTGACTTAATGCAAGCCTGGTCTATTCTTCACCTCAGTTCTTTAGATTTCCTAGTAAAGCATTTCTTTTTAAAACAAACCAGTAAAAATAAAATTGGTTCTTTTATTTAGGACCTTAGAAGCATGTTTGGAAAGATCTGCCTAACTGCCTAAGCTAAAACTATTCCTTTCAATACACAAAACTCATACCTTTATGTTAAGCATCATTTCAGGGAAGGCATGGAAATTTTTCATTATTTTGAGTCAAGCATTATTTCCTGAAGATAAAATATTAATAATACCAAGTCATTAAGCCAGTAACTCCTTAGACTCAATTTGTGACCTATAGGAGATGATGCCAATATACAGCAATGAGCTTAAAAATTTATGATCTAAGCATTTTATATGTACTCAATAAATATAGTATCTCACACATACATGAACACATGAAGCTAATCAGCTTTGCAAACAGGCTTGGATTGGAATTCCAGCTCCAACATTACTTGGGATGTAACTTTAGACATACGATGCTTTGAAATAAAAACTTTTTGCAGATTTAATAAATAATGAAAATAAATAAGAGTCTCTGGAACACAAAGTACACAAAAGTGATAAAATTATTAAATGTTATATATTAATTTTTATTCAGTGAATATAGATTCTACTATAAAAATATTTTAAAATATTTATATTGCAGAATATGTAGTAAGTGTTAATTATTCTATTTCAAATTTTAACAATCCATTTATATGAAAAGTAAAACTATCATAAGGAGCATGCATAATTTTTGACAACATAAAGAACTCCTCACTATTAAAATTGGGGTACAACTGCCAAAGGATAAAAGACAGTCTCAAGACCATGTAGTAGAACATATGATAATTATTAAAGGAATCAGAGGGTCTGTATTTCAGCTCTGAATTCACCATTACCTAGTTCTGTGACTTTGGATAAGTCATTTAAAATCATAATTTTAATTTCTTAACCATAACAATGGGAATAGCACCTTTTGACCTTTCTAATGCATAGGTTAATATAAGAAACCAATTAGAATATTTAAAATCAGTTTAAAACTTTAAATACTAAAAATTTAATTTTTTGAATAAAACTATATCTAATTTAAACAAGAGTAAGCCTTAAAAGAACTGGGTTCCTGACAAGAGGGAAATTGCAAAGGGGAAGGGAAAAAAATCATTAAAATTGAATTCTGCCTATTGACACTGGTATGAAGTGAGAATCAATCAGCCTTTTAACTAATAATAGTAATTTCCAGTTTTACTGTTTCCCAGGTTTGTGAACATCTACAAAGTTACCTAATTTTTCTGATACAATTGTCTCATATATTAAATTGAATGGCAGAACTGTAAGTTGGCTAATAAATATTCTCTTCTTCCTTATTAATAAAACTCCATATTTGCTTGAAAAGGTAGAACATCCCTAGCTAAAGGAAAACAACATCATCATCATCATCATCATCATCATCATCATCATCAATAACAACAACAAAACTACCAGCTTTTCAGCTGTGAGCCACCAATGAGAAATAAGCAGCCAAAGCATAACAAAATTCATTTGCTAAAAATGCCTCAGAAGAAAGATAAAAGAAGCCCAATATTATAGTTGAAGAGCTCTATCAAGCACGGACTACCTACTACAGTTTTTGTCTTATATGAGAAAATTAATTTGTTTAATCCACTGTTTATTTTAGTTTTTAGTCACTCGTAGTCAAATACAATCCCTAATACTTTTTACAAGGTTGATGTATGACGTATATGTAATACAGAATGGCAAAAGAAAAATATCTGAAATATCTTAGATGTATAAAGGTAATATTTTAGCTATTTGTCATGTTTTCCCCTCTTCTTCCTTACCCTGTATCCCTTATTTCTCCCCATGGAGAAACTCAGATTCTATTGCATCCATGGACCCAGAAAAATGTGCTAGAGCAGAAAGGAAAGGAACTATTTAGTTGTCTCATATGCCTAAAAACTCAAAAATATTGATAGCTCAACAGGCCATTTGAGAACAATAGCTAAAACTAGGAGGGATTTTCAGAATACAGTAGCAGATGACTAAAAGATGTCCACAGAAAAGTTAAAAGCAAATTCCTATGAATTCTGAAAAAACAGAAAAACCCACAGCTAAGATGGGGCATATCAAAAGAAAGAGGCAATTTAAAGGGATTTTCACTGGCCAAAGATAGAATGAATTGATAAACACTGTAGATAATGACTGCAGCAGAACAAAATGGCATTTATATACAGATTCTTGATTTTTAATAATTTTATTCACAAAACAACTATTTGATCAACTTTGGATAATGATAGAGAACTATCTATTTATTTTAAGAACAGGTAATAAAGGTGAATGATCAAACACTTACCATCCCTTTTATATATAAACTGTACCACTGGGTAAACAAATGATGATGAAGTAAAATTCCTCTTTATAGAATATTCCTGCAAATAAAGAAAAAATAATAGAATGTTATCATTTTTGCAACTCCCATTGACTTACTAGAACTAGGCATTAAAAAATCAATGGTTGCTAATATCATTTAAAGAAAACCACATATCTTGTCTCCCAATAAAGAACATACTTATGACATTCTTGAGAACAACTTGCAGTGGTCTATCGGAGAGATAAAAAGGAAATTTACCTACAAAGCTCCTTTTTTCTCTTCTTTTCCATTGGCCAATGTTCACCCCATGGGAAACTAACTCCTCCGCATGTGTTATTTAGCCGTCACAGGGCTGTTAGAAAGCAGACATGACCTCAGGTCTAATAATGGAGGCATGATTCAATGGGAACAAGGCAAAACTCATGAGAGAAAAAAAAGAATCATTGAATGAAATAGCTGAAAATACATAAGGTTTGGTACAATATAGGTCCCAATGTGTGTCTCTTCAAATAAATGAATACACACACACACACACACACACACACACACACACACACACACACACACACACACACATAAGTAAATGCTATACTATAGCTCCAAGATTTCTTCTCTATCTAAACTCTCTCTCTCTCTAGGTGAACACATCCCATTTCATTGTTTTAATTGGCTTCCAAATGTGTGACATCTAGCCATATCTCTTTCCTGAGTTTTGACATGTCTAATTGCTCATTTGATGTCTTTATATCAAGTAATAACCCCTAAAGCCTCTCAAATTTACTAAGTTTGAAATAAGACCTCGCGATTCATTTTGCTCTCTTTACTGCCATCAACCTGAAATGCAGCGCACTTAAGTTTCTCTGATCCTACACTCTCTCTCTACTCATTCAGTCTATGCAGCAGCCTTAGTGATCTTTATTTGAAATATCAATTTCTTACTTAAAGCTCTCCAACAATGATAGTAACTATCACTTACTGATGTCTTATTTCATGCAGACAAATTTCAATGTTTTATATGACATTTTAGATAATCTTTTCAATAAACACAAGGGCAGAAATTATTATCCTTTCCATATTAACTATGAATAAATCAAAACAGAGATATTTAGTAACTGGCCCAAGGATACAGAATTCATACCTGGAAAAGCTGAGATTTGAATCATGCTCTTCAGCACTATTCAATCCTACCTCTCTAATCATTTGCTTAGTTTCATAATAAAAACTTATTCCCATACCTTTAACACTGTGCATGATCTGTCTCCTGACTCTGTCTTAACCTACATCTGATGAAGCTTCTTTTCTTAAGCTCCAGTCACACTTATTCTTTTGCTCTTTGAACACACAAAGCTTTTTCTGGCCAGGTGCACTTGCCGCCATCGCCACCTGGTATCCTTCCTGAGCTCATTGAAATGATGGCTAATTTTCATTTTTAAAATTTCAGTTCATTTGTCCTCTCTTCAGGGATTCTTTTTTAATTGGTACTATTTCTAGTGTAAGAACTCAAAAAATATATATGTATTCTTCAGTGTTTGGGACGTATCACTTTTTCATTGAAATGAAATTTCTCCATTGAAAGGAATAAATTGAAATTGATGTTATTTACTTTCTCAAAGCAGTTAATTTTTATTTTCTGCTTGCAATACTCTGCATACTTCATTTTGGCTTTCAATAAAGACAAAAAGTTAAGAGAAGAAACTGTTCCTTATCTCAAGAACCTTACAATATAATAAGAAAATAGCATCAGAATTAATACTAGAAATAAATTAGAAAAGGTATAAAACAATAAAAGGAACAAAAACATCCAAATATGTTACTTAAGCAAATTTAAGTAGAAACAATTCCTTTAAAAATTTTTTGAGAGAAAAGTTACAAAAAATCGAATGAGTTTTTTCTTGGATATTCATAAATTTCAGATATGCTTAATGGAAACCTCTTCCCCCAATAAGATAGGCCCAGAAAACAAGGAGAGAAGCCAAACTCCCTAGCCTAGTATAACTCACATAAGATTTTGATGTCTAGTTTTAGAACCAAAAGGCAGAGCATGAGATTCACTATGTAACCCAAAGGTTAAAATAAAACAACAGAGGTTTGCAAAAGACCTTTAAAGAGTGAAGGGAAGAGGAGTGGTAAAATATTAGATAAGAGACTAAAAGTGGATGCTAAAAATTGCCACAAAAAATGGCAAAAGGAAAAGGTTTGAGACAGCCTCATAGGAGAGACCCAACCCACTACAGAAGAGCCGGGTACTCGCTAATCATCACATGGAGTTGGTCTGATAGGTGGGAGGAGGGCTTGGCAGAGAGAAAACAGAGCTCTGGGCAGGAAAAAGAGAATCAGGTCAAGAGGAGAGAATTACAACCCATATTCTAGCTAAAGTATTAATCAGAGCATTTACACCCAAAAAATACCCAGCCATAAAAAGTAAATTTGAACTGTACTGTTCGTAAAAAAAAAAAAACACCAAAACCATTTTTCTCCGTATTATGCCCAAATACAAGGCAGTCACAAAGTGAGTCCCTATTTTCCAAAAGTAAATTTTTGTCCAGATTTAGTGTGTAAATATTTAGGGTATAGATGAAATAGATAAATACCTATTTTAATATATCTACATATACATATTTAACCACTTATATGATGATCAATTTTGAAATATTTATCCACTTTCTTATGCTCTTTCTGTATCACTGTCTTGCCAGAAAAAAAATAACGTATATTCATTGGAATTGTAACAAATAATAAATAATAAAACTTAATAAAACTCTATAGAGAAGTTTTAACATTTTCAATATTGAGACTTTTAATACATGAATATGATTATGTCCCTCCATTTAGGCGTTTTTAATGTCCAGTGGAATTTTATACACTGTGTACACCTAAAATTTTATGATATTTTTGTTTTTACCTAAATATATCACTTGTGTTTATACATTTAAAATATCTGGTTCTCATTACATTTTATTTTTTAACTGTAACAAATGGAATTAATTTTTGAACATTGATTTAGTATACAAAAAAAATCACCAATTCCTCCAATTAACAATGATAGTACTTACCTTCTTTTGGATTTTATACATGGATAACAAATGTATTGTTTTTTATGTAGTTTTTCACCAAAAAAAAAAAGGATTTGACCCTACAGTTATGAGATCATTTCCCCAAAATATTTACTAAATCTAGGTTAAATTTCTTCACTGCCTTTTTAAGTCCATTTTTCTTTTATTGACTCAAATTTAGTAATGATCGAGGTCATTTCAGGTATACATCTTTTCTTAATTTTAAGAGCTTTAAACCAAGTCACTTCTTCTCTCTAAATATAAACTCAGAAAACTGAAAAATGAGTTCAACGCCCACCCATTTCAATGGTAGGTTTACATCTTGTTTTTGAGAATAAATTCAACCAGAGAACCGAATTACATAGAGATTTTATCTCAGTCTCTTCTGCTTCTTTCTTCACATGTGTTTCACACTGTTCCCTTGCTCGGATTAAATTCTTCTCCACAGTTCTCATGGTAGAAAACAAAACCACAACTGCTCAAAGGTTTTTGTTTTTGTTTTGTTTTGTTTTGTTTTTATCATTGGCTATTCATTGAGACATCTTACACTATAAATCCCACATCCATATATTCTGCAGAAAAGTCACATTAGTCAAGTTTGCACTTGATGTTTAACCACGAACCAGTTACACAGACTACTGTGTTTGATTCTGTTTAAGACAGTGTTAAGAACAATTAACTATACCTTCGGGATAGCATCATATTGCGATGCAGGCACAGGCATTAACTACCAGAAAAAAACTATATGCAATCTCTATATGCAATAGTCTGTCTCAAAGTCTGTTTTCAGGGAGCTCAATCTAAGACAGTAGTATTCTATTCATAATCTACAATAAAACCTCTCAAACTTTCTTTTCCTCTATAAATGGAGATCTTACACTCCCAGAGGCATCCTCAACCTCTCTAGTCTCTCTTCCCTAACTCCAAACTCCTACATTCCCTATTCCCACCCACTGAGACATTTGTCTTTGTGGTCTGCCCTTCCTCACTAGTTCAGAGCCCTCAGTGAGAGTCTGAGAAAACGATACTCATGAAAGTAATTTATTAGGAAGAATCCCAGCATGGGAGAGTTGGAATTGCTCTGGGAAAAGAAGGTCAAAGAAGGGAACAATCCCAGACAAGATTCCATGGAGACACTTTGGCTTAATCCCACATGAGCTCTACAGGCAGTGCAGATCTAGGATGAGAAAGCTGGAGTATTTATAGGCTGGTTAAAGGCTAAGTAGAGGGGATAGCAACTGCCAGGTACTCCATCCTCTATATGTACAAGCAAACTAGTTTCCATCAACCTAAAGCCAGCCATCCAAAGAGTCCTAGTGGTTGGCATGAAAGCACACAGGGAGTCCAAGAGCATGAAAATTGTAAAAGGATTCAAGAGGATATGAAAAGCATGCAAATGGGCTAAAAATCTAAAGTTTAAAAGTTAAAAAATCAAAAGTTCCTGTTCCTTAATAGTGGTATGTGGAAGAACATATACTTATTCTGTTGATTTCTCTACTACACAAAATACTCTGGATTTTTTCTTTTGGATCTTGCCTTATAAAAAGTTAGTTATAAAAGAAACTAATTAAAACAAAATAACTTTTCTCTTCTATCTGCAAATCATTGTCTTTTCCAGAGCAAGTAAAGCAGCTCTTTAGGTGCTTCTCTGTTTAATCTAATCTGCTACAACTCTCTCCACCACCACCCCTACCCTCCAAAAAAAACCTGGGAATCAAACACACAGATGCAGAGTTCTCCTTAGTGAGAAAAAGTTCTCTTGTCCTTACTGTTAGGAAAGAGATAAGACTTTTTTAAAATCATATTTATATAAGCATCAGAGTGTTCAATAAAGTTTCTGATTAACCGGAAACTAAACAAGAAGCTAACTGAAATGAAAAAGGTATTATTTTCTAATCAATTCAGGGTAAAACCAAATAGAAATGTATGTTGCCCTTGATTAGCTTCTATTAACAGGGTAACCCATTTTGATTTGGATTACTCAAATAATTATCTAGAATTTCTATTTAAATTTCTCTATATAGCCTTATGTATGAATTTATCTACCCAGCCTTTAAAAATAATAATAAATAGTAGTAATACAAAGTAAAGATTAGCAATGAAAAGATACAGAAAAAAATACTTCCATTTGAAGCAAAACTTCACTTCCACAATATGTGAGGACACTACTGAATTTTTATATTCTAGGATTTTTTTTGAAAAGAAGACAAACGTAATAAAATAATGCCTAATTTTAAAATCCTTAAGTGAAAGAAGCTAAAATAAAAATTGTTTTTCTTGAGTGAGAATAACATGGTTAAAAACAGCTCCTCTTTTCTATTCACTTTTCAAAAACATTCTACTACTTAAAACTGGAATTTTACCACTATTTAAAAGATAAAGTGAAAACATTCATTAACAGTACACAGAAAAAGTGAGAGAGTAAATCTTATGTGATGTTTTCCAGTTTATTACTGAAAAAATTTGCAACCATCTGGATTTTAGTCCTGTTTCTGCCACTAACTAGCTATATGACTTTGGACAAGTCCCTTAAACTTCCTTTGGCCTCAGTGTTTTCAATATTACAAGTTGGACATGATGGTATTAAAGATAACTTTCAAAACTTTAAAGAGTATGAACTATAAAACACAGCTGTAAAATGAGTCTGATTTTTAACAAATATCTAGTAATTAAAAAAAATCAAAAGTTCCTGTTCTTTAAAATTGGTACGTATAAGAATATATACTTATTCTGTTGATTTTGCTATTAACAAAATATTCTTGATTTTTTCTTTTGGATCTTGCCTTATGAAAAGTTAGTTAATCAAAGAAACAAGATTGACTAGTTTAAATGTATATTTGCCTTTTAAAACAAATAATATTATATAGCTTATTAAACTACTGTATTCACCAAAATTAACTTAAGATAAATTTTAATTATTTTAAAAACCAACAGCCATCCTCAGTGGATTAAGCTCTGCCACATTTAGAATATCTAAAAAGATGTATTGCCATGAAACAGAATTTAAAAGAATATTTTGGCAATATCCTTGGTGCAAATTATGATGCCCAAAAGAGAAAATACTAAATTGGTGATTAAGTCAAATACGTTACTTTATATTTACACCTTATTCTTTTAATTCCTCAATATTTTCCTGAGTTGCTGTAAAGGTTAATTTTATGTGTTGACTTAACGGGGCCACAGGGTGCCCAGATACCTGTCAAACATTATTCTGCGTGTTTCTGTGAGAGTGTTTTGGGATAAGATTAACATTTAAATTGGTAAACTGAGTAAAGCAGATGGCCCTCCATAATGTGAGTGGGCCTCACCAAATAAGTTAAAGGCCCGACTCCACCAATAAGTTGACCCTTCCTTAAGTAAGAGAGAATTCTTGATGCCTGATGACCTTTGAACTGGCACATCACCTCCTCCTGCTTCTACAGCAGCTTCCACCTTTCAGACTGGAAGTGGAAAATCAATTCTGCTGATTTTGGACTCATCAACTTCCATAATTACATGAGCCAATTATTATAAAGCTTTTTACAGAGAAATACAGATATAGATATAGAAGCAGATATAGATATACAGATACTCAATTGGTTTTGTTTCTCTGTACAGTCCAAACCAATACAGTTGGTATTGTTAATGGGATGTTAATAAATCATTATACACTTTAAATTTTTTATTTTGAAAAAAATTAGAAATTCACAGGTGGTTGACTTATTTCACTTAGCATAATACCCTTTAGGTCCATCCATGTTGTTGCAGTTGGCAAGATTTCATTCATTTTTTATGGCTGAGTAATAATTTATGGTGTATATGTACCACTTCTTTGTCCATCATCTACTGATGAACATGTAGGCTGCTAAGTGAGAATGAGACAGAGACACAGAGACAGAAAGAGAGAAAAAAACTCTATAATGAAAAACAAATCTGTGTGAGTTGTTGGCCTAGTGAGGTTATAAAAGTAAGTTAGCCTGTAATAAGTAATTTTAACTAAAATTTTTAAGCATAACCATGTTTTTTAAAAAAAAACTTCAGATAAATAATTCTTTATCATAGCATTTATAATTAGGTGCTATATTTGTCATGATTATGCCATCCAAAAAATACTTTTATACAATTAGAATGAAATAATTATTTGAGTAAAATGTATAGTATCAAGTGACTTCTACAAAGCGTCAACAAAGAAGCAAAAATTTTTTTAAAATACAGTACAAAGAATCTTTAAAAACAATAATAATACCTATGCACAAACCCATTAGGTATGTTCTTTCAATAATATTTTTGGTAGTAATATATCATTATACTTTTCCTAATAAAAATAAATTTAAAATTTTCTATAGGCATATACTTTCAACTTACCATTTATCAATGGAACAATTCTTATTAGATATCTATTTTAAAAATCAATAAGTTTAACCAAAATAACAATTCTACTTAAAAATCTGTTTTACAAAACTAGCTGTTCCCTAGTGCAACTGTCATTTAAAATGTAGAAAGAAAAACAAGCAACCCTTACTAAATAAAAACAATAGCACTCACTGTGGCTACAAAACAAATTCAAGGTCATGGTTCAGCATAGCTGGGGACAACTGACATTATGTATAAGAGTATCACTGAACTCGCATTGTATGCACTCAAGGATGACAAAGGAACTCAAAAAAGAAACGTAAATCCTGCTGTTCAAAATAATCATGGTGTTAGAGGAACACAGTGTGGAATTAGCTTTATACATAAAAAAAATCATCCAAAGAAGATGCTAAAAATTAACTCATCTTAATGTGGGCAAGCTGACAAACTTCATAGGAAAATAGCAATAAACTGACATAAATTGTTTGTATTTGTTGGCGGCGGGGGAGGCAAGGAGTATGCAGGACCTCATGGCTAACTTATCTTGAAATACCCATTGAGGGGGAAAATGAGAATGCAAATTTGGATAAACCAGTATTTGTAATGTATTTACTTTAGCATTTTATTTCTATTATCTGATGAATTTATCAAAAAGAAATAATGTGACAGGAATGTGTAAAAAGGAGTTATTTTCTGGCTTAGAAAAAGGAAGCAGAAAAAGGATAAATGGAAAGTCCTCCCAGGCATCTGTAAACAACAGGATTCCTTGAGGGTAATACTTAGACCATTTTTACCTGGTATCTTATAAATATTTCTTGAGTCGCCAAATTAATATTAAACTTCCCAGATAATCTAAGGTCTCACTAAAATGCATAGAATGCAGGTTAATGTAAAAAATTCTGGGTGGATAAAAACAATGAAAGCTGATTTTCAATTTTTTTATATGTTTACCAAATTTATTTCCAAATCTACTTGGGTTTACAAAACAAAACAAAAAACAAAGACCTACATTTTAAAAGTCAATGTAAAGCTCAGGCTGCTGACTAAAACCATCAGGGTAGGAGTGTTGACCAAATGAAAATCAGTAATGCTAACTAGCATAAAAAAAATTGTTAGAAAAAAATACAGTTGTTGGTATACCATTGTACAAAGCCAATATTTATTTGTGCTTGGAAGTCTTTGTTTTGTTCTGGCCACCGATCTTTAGAGAAGCTGTAATTTTTAAAGAAATAGTTCTGTTCCTTACAATTCCCTGACACTCTACCTACTCATTTGTCCCTGAAGGGAGGAATGTACTACAGCCCAGAGCCAAATCAAGTATGTAATGACCACGAAAGGATAACATGGGAGTTACACTTGAAAAAAGTTAAAGCCACATAAGGAATGGTGTTTGCTATCATTGTTGCTATTGCTCATTGGTAGGAATAGTGGTGTTTGGTTTTGTGTGGATTGGGAGTATTAGTCATCCATTTCTGGAATCCTACAATCTAAGCAGGTGACATCACAAAATAATATTTATATTTTTAGTAAAATAATTTTGAGCTAACTTTTGCCTGATGAAGACTCTCCTGCTTCCTGCACAATCACACTCTGTGCTCATGAGAAGATATGAGTGACATATTAGGCCAGCTCCTCACTAGACCTTAGGTACAAAATTATTTTCCTTTCACTTGGTACACTTATTCGGCTTCATTTCAAGTTGGCTCTTCCGATTATTATTATTAAGTGTGATTAGGGTCTGAGTGTAGAGAAACTAAACATGGAGCTCTGATCTTGTATTTCATATAGGATTAAGATTTAGAATGAAAAGAGAAATCAGTTTACAATATAGAGATTTGAAGCCATATCTCTAGCTAGTAATCTGGTAATTCACCTTTGTCTTCTACTCACATCTCTCCTCTGTGACACTGAAGCAGCTATAAGCAGCTGGTTGAGGATTCCAGTAATTAAGATTTCATCCATCTCAAATGTAGTTTCATCTCCTTAAGAATAAAAAAGGAAAAAAATTAAAGTTTTTTTGCTGCAAATGATAATCTAATAGTAAATGATAGAAGATTTTATAATTATACTGGTTATGATGTGGTAAATATAAAATGCTAAAGGGAAAAACTCAACCTCTAGGAGGTTTGAAAGCCAAAATAGCTTTAAGAAACAAGTGTCATATCAATATTAATTTTATTCAATTCCAAGGCAAGATCTGAGGGAGTTATTACAGAGTCAGCATTTACCTAGAAAAAGTTGTTTAGCAATGGTGATTCACTTTACTGTCAGTTATGTAGCCCGAGACCACGTTATAACTAGAATTTTGATTGACAGTGGTTGGACTGAAAATGATCAAGTTAGAAATTAATAAATTTAATACAGGAAATCCACTCTTGCTTTCCACAATCATTTAATCAATTACAAAGACTCTACATTCTCTTTATATCTCTTATCCCTGGAAATTTCCCAAACTTTGAGGAAAAATATAATTTTGGTTATTACTAAGCATTTTCTGATGGTTCCTGAACTCAAGAAGTTACAACTCAGAAAAGGAGACAAGATTAACAGTCAAGAAATAGTAACAAATAAAATTCAAAACAGTTCTGCCGTGAGATAGAATAGTGATTTCCAAATGCCTGCTGACCAGTCAATACTGCTATAAGCAAAGACTTCTTCAAACTATGAATAAAATAATAAAAGAAAAAATACAGATTTCTTTAATCCCACAAGAACAATTATAAAATACACAATTAATAATAGCTTGTATTAATGAGGACTTTTTATGTCTTTTATATATAAAAAAGGGAATTTATCAGAAGTATACCGCAGTATCTAATGTAAAAAAAGTAAAGGTTGAACCATCAAACCATGGGAATTGCAGAGGGGGTCCCCTTAAGGCTTAGGGAAAATAAAAAACAAGCCTCATAATTAGCATTTCTTTTTTTGTGATTAGAATTACTAAGGACTAGTATCTTCACAGGTTTGATGTTATAATACAGTACTGTCTATATTCACTGTACTGTTCTTTGGATCTCTAAGACGTATTTACTACTAGTTTCAAGTTTGCACACTTAAACAACATCTAATGGAGGTGCTATCACTACGATGGCAATCATATTACAATACATAAATGTATCAAATCAGCATGTATACCTTAAATTTACATAATGCTATATGTTAAATATATTTTAATTTGAAAAATCAGATGTCACTAGCAGTTTCTCTTTCTCTCACTCTGTGTGTATATGTCTCATAGTCTCATTTTCATCTCACTCTTTAATGAGCTCCAGCTGTATTTCAAAAAGAAATTTAGAACTATGTAAAATGTCCTCATATGAAGCAGGTTTCAAAAGAAAAAAGGCTGCTTATAAGGAAGTTAAGGATGTTCAGTAAATAAAATACAATATCCAGCTTAAAAGAATAACAAAATCTAGTAAATTAAACATTTGAATCAATTGTAGGGTATATTTTAGATGTCAAAATATTAAAATGTCAAAAATATACACATACTGGATTTTAAATATATATTCACACTGAAGTTTGAGAAGCACAGAAAGCATTCATGGGGGAAAAATGAGGAAAGAAGACTTGAACTCTAATCCATGAAAGTTGGCCAAGTTTACTGATTGAGCTAAAAAAGTAGGTAAATCCAGTAAAAAAAAAAAAAAAGGCACAAAAAAGTATATTTTTTTAAAGGGAACTGAAGAAATTTTTTAGAATAAATTTGTTGCTCCTTTTTTTCTTTCATTTGATAATATGCTTCATAGCTAAGAGTAATTCCCAATGGAAAGTAGAAGCTGTATATTTGCAGTTAGAAAGTGTGCTGACTCCATTATTTACTTGTTTTGTATACCGATAAGTTAGCTAATTTCTTGGGTTGTCAAAACTGATTACTAAAAAGTACTACCTGTTTAGGAGTAAGATTTAAATAAAAAATTGATGCAATTGTCAAAGTGGATTTAGAGTGTTAACATTGAAAAAGAAAAAAAATACCTCAAAACTAGAGCTGAGAGTTGAACATAATATACATATAATATCTGTTTATTAAAAATGATTCTGAAAAGTATAGCTTGCAAATTAAAAAAAACAGCTGAAAAAGAATAGGATGAGCGGTCAAAAAACAGAAAATTGTCATATATTAAGCTGTGTCTTTTTTTCTCATCAACACTAGAAATTTAAAATTTCCTCAAATGTAGCACCTTCTTATGTGGGAATTTTCCAAGAAATATTCAGTTTGTTAGTGTAAAATCAGTGCAGATGTCAAACATCTGATGGTAGAAAAGCAAGATTATATTTAGCTTTAACTCAGACTTTTGTGGAGAATTAAATTTATGTTTACTTATAAAGGCATATGTTCACTTTGGATGTTAGTGTGTTGATGAGAAAATAAGAAAAATATTTTAAGGTAATGATCATAAAGGCAACAGGAATAGGAAACAAATAACATTTGTTGCTGAATTTCTAAAGATTATTTTAATCCAAACAAGTTAATACGCATGAAATTATATTACCCAATAGATAAATCAACTCTAGAAAAATTAAAAACATCTACTATAAATACACATTTCTTAATTCTATTAAGACATTCTAATATAAAATAGAGTAAAATTAAATCTGAGTATAATTCATAGTATATAATTCTGCATTGCACATGGAATTAGACCATTTATTCATAATTCAATCTGTCACTAAAATTCTTTTCATTTCTTTTTAGTGCCCAGTTAGCCCATAAGTAAACTTAATTAGCATATCAAAAGCTGACATTGTAAGAATAAGTTCCTTATTATAAGGAAAGACTGAACTTATATGTGGCTGGAAACAACAAAAAAGGTTTTCTTGTTGCAATTTCAACATTGTTGGAATGACTGCTATTTCCCCAAATCAATCTCTACATGTTTATTGGTACCTATACTTCCTGTATAAGAGTTTATAATCTTTCAGCTCATGGTTTTGATTCTATTAGAATTAAAACCTACGTGGGAAGAGTAATACTTTGAGAAATTGCCAGGCAACTATCTTTCAGAATAAGAGAGTTTCACATTATGAAAGTGGTTATTATAAAAATGTCAAAAGAAAACAACCATTGGAGAGGATGTGGAAAATGGGAACTCTTGTACCCTATTGATGGAAATGTAAATTGGCACAGCCAGTACAGGAAACAGTATGAAGTTGCTCAAAAAATTAAAAATAGAACTACCATATAATCCAGCAATCTCACTTTTGGGTACATATCCAAAAAATATAAAATCTATATCTTAAAGAGATATCTGAACTCCCATGTTCATTGTGACATTCTTCAAAATAACCATTATATAGAAACCTAAGTGTCAATCAATGGATTAATGGATGAAGAAAATGCAGCATACATATTTATAAAAGTATTATCTGGTCTTTAAAAAGAGAAATCCTGCCATTTGCAACATCATGGATGAACATAGAGGAAATTATGCTAAGTGGCATATGCCAGACACAGAAAGGGAAATACTACATGATCTCACTTATATGTGGAATCTAAAATAGCCGAAGTCATAGAAGCAGAGAGAGGAATGGTGAATGCCAGGTAGGGGAGCCAAAATGAGGAGATATTGGTCAAAGGGTACAAAGTTTCAGTTATGTGGGATGAATGAGTTTTGGAGCTCTAACGTACAGCACGGTGACTACAGCTAATAATAATACTTGAAATTTGCTAAGAATATAGATCTTAAATCTTCTCAACACTTATACATGCACAGACACAAAGACAACTATTTAAAGATGATAGATAAGTTATTTAGCTTGATTGCGGTTCTTTTCACAATGTGTAAATATTAAAACATCAAGTGGTATACCTTAAATCTATAATTTTTTTATAAATCTAAGATATCTTAATATATTTATTTTTTAAAACGAATATAACTTTAATGAGAAATGGCATAAGGATTCTGGGATGTTATTTAGGAGGAAAGGAAACAGAAATGAGGAGCAACTTCTAGGGGGATAGCTGAAGCTTTCTTCAATACCCAAATGGGACTTTGATGAATCTTAGGAAACAGGTTGAGGAAAACAAAGCAAGTTGCCAAAGATTGCACATTATAAGTTAAAACATTAAGAACAATCACACCTAAATAATATATTTTTAGGATTATACATCTATAGTAAAACTAATTTTTAAAAGAAAGAGAATAATAAAACAAAATGTAAGTTTGTAGTTACCTAAGGAAAGTTGGCAGAGCACATAGGTAGTGTCAATGTTACTGCCAATGAAATTAATCTTAAATTGGAAGGTAGATTCCCAGGTTGTTATATTAATTTCATGCTTCATAATTTACAAATCTGTTCCATACACTCTTTGATATGCATCAAATATTATTCTTTTGAAAGGAGCACAAAAGGCAATAATTGTCATGTTCATATGTTTCTGAAAGCTGATGCAAGGTTAAGGAAGGGTAATTGTGTGCACAGGTATTAGAAGGAGGTCATATATTTCCTTGATTTTTTTTTTACATTAAAGATTATGCTCCTAAGCTTAGGACAGGAGGTAATTCCACAACAAGGATGGGAAAGCTGTCTAAGAGACGAGCACGATAAGAACTCTGAGCTCTCTGGAAACAGAAGCAGACAAACTAGCTGAAGCTGGATGTATGGATCTTGTTGAAAGACACTACTCATCCTGGTAAACAATGGCAGAGCAAGACAGTAGTTCATTCAAGCAGTCAAGTTACAAGAAGACAAAGATAATATAGGGGCAATTTCAAAGATAAAGAAAAAAAGTCAGTCTGTCAAGAGAATGAAAAGATAAGCCATAGACTGGGGAGAAAATATTTGCAAAAGACATATCTGATAAATGACTGTTATCCAAAATATACAAATAAAACTTAAAACTCAGAAATAAGAAGATAAACAGCATGATTAAGAAACAGGCAAAAGATCTGAACAGAAGTCTCATCAAAGAAGATATACAGATGGCAAATATGTATATAAAAAGATAATCATGCATCATTAAAACAGTGGGGTACCACTACACACTTATTAGAATGGCCAAAATCCAAAACACTGAGAACATCAAATGCTGGCAAGCATGTAAATAAACAGGAATTCTCATTCATTACTGGTAGGAATGCAAAATGGTTCAGCTACTTCGGAGGGCAGTTTGGCAGTTTCTTACAAAACTAAATATGCTAAACTAAACACTTTATAAGATCCAGCAATCGCAGTCCTTGGTATTTACACAACTGACATGAAAACCTATGTCCACAGAATATCTACACAGGGAAGTTTATAGAAGCTCTATTCATAATTGTGAAAACTTGGAAGCAACCAAGAAGTTGTTTAGTGTGTGAATGGATAAGTAAACTGTGGTAAATCCAGGATACAGAATATTATTCAGTGTTAAAAAGAAATGAGTTATCAAGTCATGAAAAGGAATAAGGTTCTTAGGGTAAAAGAACCTTAAACACATATTACTAAGCAAAAGAAACCAGTGTGAAAGGACTACATACTGTATAATTTCAAACTATATGATACTCTAGAAAAGACCAAACTGGGGAGACAGTTAAAAGATTAGTGGTTACCAGGAGTTGTGTGGAAAGGGGAGGGAAGGGTGAATAGGCAGAGCACAGAGGAATTTTAAGGCAGTGAAATTATTCTATATGATACTATAATGGTGAGGACATTTTTCAAAACCCATAGAAGTACTTATAACATCAGGAAATATGAAAATAGAGAATGGGAGTATGTTTGGCATCAGGAACATAGATGAGCAATCTGTACAAAAGTAGATTTTAATACTGAGTCAGCATTTTATCCAGCAAGAAAACAAATTTTAGTCTGTAAAGAACCAGACTAGAAAGTAAGAGCATCTATATGAAAGTATGTGAGCTATATTTTAAAAATAATAATTGAGTAATTAATTGGGCTCAAGTAAAAATTATGAGGGTATACGTAAAGGTAGATGCAGACCTAAAGAACTTTTATATGCTTTTTTAAAAAATGTACCCAGATTTAAAACAGTAGGATTTTATAGGATAGTGCTCAGAAATTCAAAGTTTTTGAATAGTTGGAACTAATTAATCTTTTAACATTGCCATTATACTGTGCATTCAACAATTCGTGTCTAATAGGTTTGAGCAGTTTTGTCAGATGTGTAGGAGAATAAATGTCAACTTCCTTCCAAAATAGGGCAATTCTTCTGATCCTGTTTATCTCAGAGATCTTAATTGCTACAGTGTTGCTTTGAATGAGACTGATTTTTCCCGTGTGGAATTTTAGATACAGTATGTCAGAATAGATTTGCTAGGGTAAGACCAACAATGGAAAGTATCAGGAAAGCTATTTTCAAATGATGATCTAAATATAAAATTATGGGATACCACTTGCTTCGAAGTTTTACCTGCTCAATGGCAGATCCAAGGAAAGCTTTCAGAAAGACCTAATCACTGCCTTTTAAAAGAGGTCACATATGAGCAAGACACTGTTTTTCAGAATTCTATTTCATGGCCCCACATCTGCTTCCTGAGTTCCTCCTGGAAAGTTTCTATGCCTCTGCTGCTTACTGCTTTTGGCTTATGTTCCCAACTCTGACTCTGATATTTCATCCAATTTGGTTCTTATCATCTTCTGTTCTGATACCCAAAAACTGGTGTCAGTTCAAAGCCTCAAACCTACTCTTGTCTCCCAGATAGAATATGACGTTTGGCCAATGCTGCTCCAATAAAAGAGCAGTCTCACGGTTTATTCTTTGCAATAATCTAGAAGCAAGTAATTCATTCATTCACTCATTTACTCAATAATTCATTCCATTGTTTACTTATGCACCCAGTTGTCATTAATGGGGCATTTACTTAGTGCCAGGGACTATGCTAATAAATATCCAAAAAGCCATACCTACATACCGCCGCCCCCTTGGATTTATTTAATGCTTGCTAGTAGATCAGTCAGTCTTTGATTTCCTTCACAGGTTCTTATTATACTGAGCAATGCACTAGTATGTGCTAAATAAGCCAAGTGTTTAAATAGTTTTGCTATGACATTCTGTGCTTTCATAATTGTCACGGCACCCTCGATTATTAAAAACATAGGCCCTAACATTAAGGAATGCAGTTACTAGGTGAGGCAGTACTGTGGTCAAGGCAACACAGCCAGGCTTGTGTTGTTGTTGCTAGTGACTTTTACCTGAAAAAAAAAAAAAAAGGTAAATGTACTACTTTTTACTTGTACAAAAATATTATTATTAAACAGCAGCATTAAGTTACAGTCTCAAAAGAAGACTAAGAGCCAAGATAAAGAAAACAATTGCGACCGAGTGTCTTCGTGAGCCATTTGGTCAGCATCAATCACAGCTTAAGTAGGTGGCAGTCCACTTCTCAACTCTAAATCTAATCTTACAGTCAAACATATATAGACTCATTCTGAGAAGTCCTTTTCTTCATTTACTGTGGCTACAGTTATTACTTTGAAAAGTTTCCTCAAACACATTTATTTATCTTTCCAAAATTAAATCATCCGAATGAGACAATCACAGATATACATTTAAGGCCACAAATAGCATAAAACCTGTCATGATAACAAGGACAACAACAACAAAAACAATCCAATTAAAAACTGGTCAGAGGACCTAAACAGACACTTCTCTCTAAAAGACATACAAATACCCAACAGACATAAGAAAAGATGCTCAACTTCTCTAGCTGTTAGGGAGATGCAAATCAAAACCACATGAGATACCACCTCAAACCTGTAAAAGTTACTACATCATCAACAGGACAAGTAATAACAAATGTTTGAGAGGTTGTGAGGGGTAAAGGAACCCTTGTACACCGCTGGTGGGAATGTCAATTGGTACAGCCACTAGACAACAGTGTGGAGGTTCCTCAAAAGATTAAGAATAAAATTACCATATGACCCAGCAATCCCTCTTCTGGATATCTACCTTCAAATCTGAAAAAACATTTATCTATAAAAACTATGTACCTCAATGTAACTGTAGCATTATTCATGATGGCTAAGACATGTAGACAACCAAAATGTCTTTCGACAGATGACAGGATAAAGATATGGTACATATATACAATGAAATATTACTCAGTCATAAAAAAAGATGAAATTTGCCACAACATGGATGAATCTTGAGATTATCATACTAAACAAAATAAGTCAGACAGAAAATATTGAGAACCATATAATTTCACTCATATGTGGGATAAAAAACTGAAAGCAACAAACAAGACAGACAAACAGAGTCTCATGGACACAGACAACAGTTTAGTGGTTACCAGAGGGAAAGGGGGGATGGGAAAGGTAATAAGAGTAGAGTAAAGGGGATCAAATACATGGTGACAGAAGGAAATTTAATTCCAGATGGTAAAAACACAATGCAACATACATACGACATATTACTATACACTTGACAGAGGGATGGTGATTCAGGAGGCTCCAGAAACATACAAGGAAAGACTGAGATGTATAGCTCAAGGCGAGGGCTAGAGTGACACCATCCACTAATCTGTGTGGAGCCCGCCTCTCGTGTAGCTTACAGGTGGGCATCACCTTTCCTGCATTCAGCCCTCCCCACACAGCCAAATCCAAAACTGCATTGGTCCCATGAACTCTGCTTGCCCTACCCAGGTGACTCCCTGGGATCTTGCCCCACCTAACTCACACAGTATCACTGAAGGCACTCTAGTGCCTGAGCAACAAGCCCTGCCTCACATACTGCAGTGGGCTCTTTCCACAACAAACATCCCAACACAGCTTCCGGGCAGCCTGAGGCATTTTTCAATGGTAAGCAACCAGCCCTAGCTTATGCTGCAGTTTTTCACAGATAGCTCCTGCACACCTGTGAGCCCTAGTAAATGGCAGCTGACCTTCGTGTTCTCTGGGCATTCTGTGAAGTGGCCAGAGGCTCAGCACTACTGCAAAAACACAATCTGCATTAACCTCATGAACAACATCTGTCCCATCCTGGTGACTCTGTGGGACTCCACCTTGCTAAATTGGAGCAGTATCACCTAGAGGTACTTTTGGCACTGGGGCAACCAGCCCCAATGCATGGCCATACATTTTCAGCATGTGCCTTCAGGTCCAGAACAGGCAGCAACCAACCCTGGATAACTTTGTAGCTCCTTCCACGTAGCCCACAGCCAGTCACAGATAGCAGCTGAACTTGTCCTGCATGGGAGCCACCCACAAGAGGCCCCAGACACAACACACCTGGAGACGGTCTTCAGACCACAACAGAGCACTATCTGATTAGCACCACAAGTGGCACACCCAAAGAAGGTCTCAACAGGTACATGAGCTCACTGGGGCAAATCTCCCTCTGAAGGATCAGTCCTCACACAGCAGCTCATATGCTCTGGGTGTGGCCAATCCTCACAGCCAGTCAGTTTGAGCATCAGTTCCACCCACTTACATGCCAAAAGCAATCAAGCCTCAACTACGACAGGAGGACACATACAACTTATACAAGAGACTCCTGAAGCACATGGTACAGATAATCAGGGAGACTGTGCCATTGGGCCAAACAGTACACCTACTACATAAGGCCACCTGGTTAAGACTAAGAGACATAGATCTACCTCACACATAGAAATGAACACACAGAGGCAGCCAAAATGAGAAAACAATGAAACATATCCCAAATGAAAAAACAAGAGAAAATTCCAGAAAAAAAAAAAACTAAATTAAATGGAGGCTAACAATCTACCAAAGTTAAAAACACTGGTTATAAGGATACTCAAAAAATTTAGTGAATACTTCAACAAAGATAGCAAGCATAAAGAAAATAAAAACCATAAAAAAACTGGTCAGAATTAAAGAATACAATAACTTAAATAAAAGAATACACTAGAAAGAATCAACAATAAATTAGATGATGCAGAGAATTGAATCAGCAATTTGAAAGATAAGGTAGCAGAAAACACTCAATCAAAATAACAAAAATAAAATAATAATAATAATAACAATGAATAATAATTATTACTTTTTTAAAAAAAGATAGTTTAAGGAATCTCTTGGACAACATCCAGTATAACATTCACATCACAGGAATACCTATGAAGAAGGAAAGAGCAGGGAGTGAGAAACTATTTGAAGAAATAATGACTGAAAACTTCCCTAATCTGGTGAAGAAAGTAGACATACAAGTCCTGGAAGTGGAGATAGTCACAAACAAAATGAATCCAAAGAAACCAACACCAAGACACATCGTAATTAAAATGGTAAAGGATAAAGACAAAGACAGATTCGTAAAAGCAGCAAGACCAAGGCAGCTAGTTTCTTACAAGGGAGCTCCAATAAGATCGTCAGCTGATTTCTCAACAGAAACTTTGCAGGCCAGAAGGGATTGGCATAAAATACTCAAAATGATAAAAAGCAAAGACCTACAACCAAGACTTCTCTACCCAGTAAAGTTATCAATTAAAATTAAAAATGAGATAAAAAGCTTCCTGGATGGAAAAAGGTAAAGAAATTCATCACTACCAAATCAGTAGTATAAGAAATGTTAAAATGCCTTCTTTAAGAAGAAGAGGAGTAGGGAGAGAACATAAATATGAATAACAAAATGGCTATAACTATGTATCTATCAATAATCTCTTTAAATATAAATGAATTAAATGCTCCAATCAAAAGACACAGGGTAGCTGAATAGATAAGAAAACAAGACCCATACATATGCTGTCTATAAGAGACCCCCTGTGGATCCAAAGACACACAAAGACTAAACATAAAGAGTTGGAAAAAAATTTTTCATGAAAGTAAAAATAAAAAAAAAGATGGGGTAGCAATATTTATATCGGACAACATAGATTTTAAAACAAAGACTATAAGAGACAAAGAGAGACATTACATAATGATAAAAGGATCAAGCAAATGAGAGGATATACCCTTGTAACATATATGCACCTAGCATAGGAGCACTTAATACATAAAGAAAATATTAACTGACATAAACGGTGAGATTGCCAGCCACACAGTCATAGTAGGGGACTTAACACTTCACTGACATCAAGGGATAGATCTTTCAGACAGATGATCAACCATGTAACAGCAGTCTTAAATGACACATTAGACTAGGTGGATTTAATTTTTAGAGCATTTCACCCCAAAGCAGCAAAATATGTATTCTTCTCAAGTGTACATAGAACATTTCCAAGACAGACCAGATTTTAGGCCACAAAACAAGTATTAGTAAATTCAAGAAGATTGAAATCATATCAAGCATCATCTCTAATCACACTGATATGAAACCAGTAATCAATTACAAAAAAAAAAAACTCTGAAAAACACACAAACACTTGGAAGCCAAATAACATGAACAAAGAACGGGTTAACAATAAGATCAAGGAACAAATCAAAGGATACCTTGAGACAAAGTAAAATTGAAAAAAATCTATAGGATATAGCAAAAGCAGTCCTAAGAGAGAAATTCATAGCAATTCAGGCCTATCTTAAGAAATAAGAAAAAGTTAAAACAATTTAACTTTATCCTAATATGACCCAAAAAAAGACAAAAATCCCAAAGTGAGTAGAAGGAAGAAAATTAGAAAGATCAGAGTGGAAATAAACAAAATAAAGTTAAAAAAACAATTTTTAAAAAAATAATGAAACCAAGAGCTAGTTCCTTGAAAAGATATAGAAAATTGATAAGCTTTAACCAGATTTATCAAGAAAAAAAGAGAGAGGACTCAAATAAATAAAATCAAATATGAAAGAGAAGAAGTGATGATACCACATAAATACAAAAAATTATAAGAAAATACTACAAACAAATATACACCAACAAATTGAACAATCTGGAAGAAATGAATACATTCCTAGAAATAAACAATTTTCCACAATGAATCAAGAAGAAAAGGAAAATCTGATTACTACTGATGAAATCAAATCAGTAATCAAAAATTTCCCAACAGACAAAAATCCTGGACCAACTGGCTTCACAGGTTAATTTTACCACATTTAAAGAATTAAAACCTATTCTCAAATTATTCCAAAAAAATTCAAGAGGAAGGAAGACTCCCAAGCTTATTCTACAAAGCCATCATTACTCTGATTCCAAAACCAGATAATGACATTTAAAAAAATTAATAGGCGAATATTCCTGATGAACATAAATACAAAAATCCTCAACGAAGTATTAGCAAACTGAATTCGGCAGTACTTTAAAAATATCACATACCATGATCAACTGGGATTTATTCCTGGGATGCAAGATTGGTTCAATATCCACAAATCAATTAGCATGATACAGTACAAAAATTAAATGAAAGATAAAAATCATATGATCATATCAATAGATGTAGAAAAATCATTTGACAAAATCTAGAATCCATTTATGATTAAAAAAAAAAAGAAAAAAAAAGAAATTCAGCAAATTGGGAATCGAGGGAACATATCCCGAAATAATAAATGCCATATATGACAAACCCACAGCTAACATCACAATTAACAAGGAAAAACTTAAACCATTTTTCTTAAAATCAGGAACAAAACAAACATGTCCATTTTCACCACTTTTATTCAACATAGTATTAGAATTTCTCACCACAGCAATCAGGCAAGAAAAAGAAATGAAAGGCATCCAAATTAGAAAGGAAGAAGTGAAACTGTCATTTGCAGATGACATGGAACTATATAGAGAGAACTCCAAATAATTCCTTCCCTAAAAAACTGTTAGAACTGATAAATAAATTCAATAAATCAGCAGAACACAAAATTAATATTTAAAAATTGATTGCATTTTTATACATCAATAACAAACTATCAGAAAGACAAATTAGGAAAACAATCTCACTTATAATTGCAGGAAAAGAATAAAATATCGAGGAATAAATTTAACCAAAGAGGTAAAAGAACTGCAATTGGAAAATTATAAGTCACTAAAGAAAGAAACTGAAAATACAAATAAATGGAAGCACATACTGTGCTTATAAATTAGAAGAATTAACATAGTAAAATGTCCATAGTACCCAAAGCAATATATAGATTCAATTTAATCCCTATCAAAATACCAAAAGCATTTTTCATAGAACCAGAAATAATCCCCAAATTTACTGGAACCATAAAAATCCCTGAATAGCTAGAGCAATCTTGAGAAAGAACAAAGTTGAAGGTATTATACTATCCGATATCAAACAATACTACAAAGCAATAGTAATCAAAATAGCATGGTATCGGCTTTAAAACAAACACACAGATCAATGGAAGAGAATAGAGAGCCCAGAAATAAACTTATATGGTCATTTAATCTATTACAAAGGAGTCAAGAATATACAATAGGGTAAAGACAGTCTGTTCAATAAGTGGTCTTAGAAAAAGTGGACAGATACATGCAAAAAAAAAATGAAACTAGACCACCTTCTTACTCCATATACAAGAATAAACCCAAAATGAATTAAAGACTTAAATGTAAGACCTTAAACCATAAAAGTCCTAGAAGTAAACACAGGCTATAAATTCTCTGACATTGTTCTTAATAATATGTTTTCTGATATATCATCCTGGTCAAGGGAAACAAAAATAAATACACAAATAGGACTACATCAAACTAAAAATTCTTTGCACAGCTAAGGAAACCATCAATAAATCAAAAAGACAACCTATTGAATGAAAGAAGGTATTCACGAATAATACATCTGATAAGATAGTAATATCCAAAACTTATAAAGAATTCATACAACTCAAAGCAAAATAAAAATCCAATTAAAAAATGGGCAGAGGACCTAACTGACTTTTCTCCAGGAAGGACATACAGATGTCCAATAGACATATGAAAAGGTGCTCACCATTGCTAATCATCAGAGAAATGTACATTCAAACCACAATGAGCTATCACCTCATACCTGTCAGAACTGCTAACTTTGGCAAGGATGTGGAGAAAAAGAAACCATTGGGCACTGTTTGTTAGATTGCAAATTGGCATAGCCACTATGGAAAACAGTTTGGAGACCTCAAAAAAATAAAAATTAGAAGTACCATATGATCCAGCAATTCCACCTCTGAGTATTTATACAAATAAATCAAAAACACTATCTAAAAGATATATGTACCCCTATGTTTACTGCAGTGCTATTTATAATAGCCAAGATATGGAAGCAACCTAAGTACCCATAGATAGATGACTGGATAAAGAAAAAGCAGTACAAATATAAAATGGAATATTAGGCATAAAAACATGAAATCTTACCATTTGCAACATTTATGATTCTAAAGGGTATTATGCTAAATGACATAAATCAGACAAAGAAAGACAAATACCATTTGATTTCATTTATAGGTGGAATAAAAAGAACAAAATAAACAACAACAAAATAAAAACAGACTCATAGACAGAGAACAAATTGATGTTTACCAGTTGGGAGAGCGGTTGTGGGGCCAGGTAAAATTGCTAAAGAAATTAAAAAGTACAAATTGGTTGTTAAAAAACAGTCATGAAGATATAAAGTACAGGATAGGAAATACAGTCAATAATTTTGTAATAATTATGTATAGTGTTAGGTAGGTACTAAACTAATCAGGGGTATCAATTCATAAATTATTTAAACATCTAAGCACTATGCCGTACACCTGAAACTAATATAAAACAATACTGAATGTCAACTATAATTAAAAAAAATTTTTAAAGAACATTAAAATCCAAGTCTTCTTTGCTGTTAAGAGAAGCCATTTTGGATGTCCAGCCCAGCCATCAGATGATTCCAGGCCAAATTCCCAAGACTACAAATATGAGCTATCCCAAGGGAGAACAGATCTGTTGTTTTAAGCCACTGACTTTGAGAGACAGTTTGCTAAGCAGCAGTAGATAAGCAGAATAAAATGCTTTAGATTCTAATGTGCTTGTCAGCCCAGTTCAAAATTCTAAGTGCAGCAAGTCTCACCACCTCAGCATTTTTCATTCTATCTCATTTTTCAGTTTCTCTCTCTTTCTCTCTATCTCTATCTCCATCTCCCTCCCTCTTTCCCTCTCCCACCTCTCTCCATCCTGCCCTGAAATGCTACACCATCATTGTAACAAGATATCATTTTCTAGGTGCAATCCATTCTGTTACCAAGAACTTCTTTTGCTTGAGGAAGAGCACTAAAAGAGTTTTAACTCAATAAAAATTATTGGTCTTTCTGCAAAATTAGAAACAATATAAAACATGAGATTTAGAAAAAAAATCTTTTCAAACTGTAATTGTAAAACTAGGGGGAAAAAATAGTGTCCTTGTACCCAGAGTTAGTAACTATGTTGTGTATGAATTTATAAAACCATCTCTACTCAGACTAAGCCCAAACCTGGAGCTCTGTATTCTCACTCTTTAAGCAGATTTTTTAAATGTTTAATTATCATTAATGTTGGCTGATTTGTGTACCTGGGCCAAATTCTAGTCAGGAAATAGGAATAAAGGAAGACATTATTCTATTTAAGGATCACTGTCTCTTAGACCTGGATAAAAATGTATATGGTGGTGTGAGAACTCATCTTAAATTCAGAACACGTAAAATAAGAAACATAATGAGAGTTATACAGATTCCCTACCAGAGAGTTAATTTGTTGTTGCTATTATTGATTTTTTTAAAACTTGTACTTCCCATTTGTCAGGGTTTTTAAAAATGTTTTATCTGAATAAGGACAAAATTTATACGAAAGTGTTCTTACCTTAAAGAGTTTGGAGAGTAGAAAGTAAAGAACACAAGTAATATAAAATAGAACATAACTACTTAAGTTTCCTCATGTCCTTATTTTTTTGCTGATTCTACAGTTAACCAGAAGACAAAAAAAAAAAAGTTATAGGCTGCATGATTCTCTGTTTTTAGAAACACATATTCGGCATAATACTTCTATTATCTAAGACTTTCCCCCAAACACCTGGAACTTCTTATACTGGAGATGGACCAATTCTGGAACTGCTATTACAGAGCTAGGGTGAGGATATGGCAGCAGGTATGGGAATACCCCTGACTGAACACGATGTGGGATGTAGGAATGTGAACTATTCCAGGTACAGCCTTTGCTTCAGTTTCCCTGTTTTTGACTACACGCCCTCACCAGAGCTGCATAGAGGGCTGGCAAATTATGGGAAGTTTTGCTTGCTTGTAACTGCCAAATATCCCTGAGTAAATAAAAGAATCCATAGAATGAATGAATATATATATATATATATAAATAAAAGAATCCATAGAATGAATGAATATATATATATATAATGCACAATTCACCTTTTAACCCTGTATCTATAAAAAGTGTGTAAGAAATGAAAACCATCTTCTAAAATACTCTGTTATGTAGTTTTAAAAAAATCTAGATTCAGGTAACTATAATTTTGTGGTAAGATATATAAGGTAAAAACGTCTGGCAAATTATTATCAAAATACAGTCCTATAAAATATTAAATAAAATTTTCTACCAAATTTTACTTGATTAAAGAAATTCTAGTCAAAATTAGGATCGAATTTATTTTAATCATCTCATTTCTCTAAGTATACCAGATTCCAAAAGTGAGACTTTTCTTATTTTTTTAATATAAAATCATTTCTATGAGATAGAACTAAAAGTCTTGGGATTTACTACTGTTTCTCAATCCATTCTAATCCATAAATCACCTGTGGATGTGTTAGAATTTGCCATTAAGCTATTTATTAATATGACTACTTTTCCACTTCTCTCCCCATTGGATAACTGTAAAGTACATTTTAAAATATAGCATACTGTCTAAGGTCTTATTAGGTCACTACTGCCTAGAGTGACAATAGATATTCATTACACTGGCCTTTAGATTCCTTCTTAGTCACCCAAGAAAGAGAAAATTATATTTTGACTGGTTTTAATGCTGTGTATTTTTTATTAAACAGAAGGGAAAAATGCATTATCACATATTTGTCATCTCCTTGTAAATAATAATTAAGATTAGCATTTCTTTATATCCTCACATTATCAATATTAACCATGCTGATAGTCAGTGTCCTTTGAACAGACATGTAATAGGTTTTTAAATTATTCAGGAAGAGAAAGATAAACTGTCCACATTGATCACTGTTATCCTTTTCTAATCATGTCACATAGATGCTATAGATATCACAAACAGTCTGAAGATAACCAGAACACCCAAAATGAGAGCATTTCTTTGCAATATCTTGAAGTATCCCAGAGAATGTATTGTTATTCTCTTCATTTTAAAATGGGGCTAATTATGGATATAGAATACTCATATCAACATAAATATTTATTTCTTAAAATCATTCAGTTTCTTATATAAGGTTTCCCTTGCATGTTTCCACACATATGGAATGTATTGTCTTTAAATTTTTAATGTGATAGTGTATATCCTAAATAGTGGTTTAAATAATTGGCTGTGTTTTTCATCTTGGATATTTGAAGAGTCTCCACATTGACCTGGATTAAAAAGAACAGATGGCCATTTTCTAAAGTTTCTCTTGTATTTTTTAAACATGTGGCTCTAGCTACCAAAGAAGAAACAAGTTTCTGTCTATTTAGGCAGATAAGATGGACAGTTACAAATGTCTGATAAAGGAAGCAGTGACCACCCTAACCCTCTTGTGGTTGTAGGCATACAGGTTTTGTGACCTGATTTAACTGAGTTGATCAGATTCAGTAGATAAATGCTTAGATTTGTGCTTCACTCTGCACTTTCAGACAGGCCAAGTGAGAGAACCAAAATAGAACGTAGAGGGCCTCTCCCCTAGGATTTGCCTACCTACCCTCTTAGGTAACAGATTCTTTTTTTTTTTTTTTTTTTTTTTTAGCTTTTAAAAAAGAATTGCTTGCTTTTTAAATTTTTTTTTGTTCATTTCAAGAGATGTGTTAAAAGGCCAGTTGGATATTCAGGCATGGTCCCTAGGCATGTGATACCGTAGCGGGATTGGGGGTCATAAGAGACTAGATTTGCAACTTTGTAAAGGGAGAAACTCAATCCCATCATTAAACACTGACTTGATCTGACTCAGGGGAACTGACTCATGCTAATGAAACTGATAAGAGACTCATGATAAGCCAGAAGGCTAGTTCATTAATTCATAATTAGAAATAGATCTGCCAAGAGGAAGGAAATACAGCTGGTCAGCACATTCTCTCCCGAAAAGAAAATGTACATGCAAATGCAAAAAAAGGTAGCTTGATGCATACAGAACCAGCAGAAAGAGAGCTGGATAATATTAGTGTACAGTTTGATCTGCTTACTCTACTTTCATATTTCCTTTTCCTTGTAGGCTTCTGCCTAGCCAAGGAACTGTGATTCTCCCATTCACAGGGCAGAATCTCTTCTGAGCTGAAGAGACACTGGCCCCAAATTGCTCCTGGACCATCTTTAAGTCAGTAAGGTTACAACATACATGAATGACAAACTTCTTTACATTAACATGTTATGTTCATAGCATCTTGTGAAAATAACTTGATCTTCTTCTTGATGAAGACTAAGTGAAACTTTCTTTCAATAGCAGCAACATATTTATAAATCATCTCTAAAGATGAGTTACCATGAAATTTGGCCTAAATTTGGCCTCTCCAAATTTAGGTCTCTATAGTCTATAAGAAACCCTTACACCATATACAGGCTGGATGTGTTTATCAACTTGACTGCAGAAATCATTTCATAATACATATATTAAATCAATACATTCTATACTTTAAACATTTTATAATTTTTTCAATTATACCTTAATAAAGCTAGAAAAATAAAATAAAATTTCCTTCTCTGATTATTATGATACATTTTTCTGAGACTTAGAATAGTCCATGCTAAATCCAAAGCTCCTTTCTTCATGAGGATGTTGAATCAGGTCAAATGAGATAAGAGGATTAAAGATGTATTTCTGGTATCTTTATGGATTTATCAATCCGGCCTCAATCATTTTGAATTGCATAAGTCAAGGTAAGAATTATTGGGTGAGGGTGTAGATATGACATTAAGAAGAAAACTGATAGTAGTGTTATATGATTGATTAAATATGCATATAATTCTCCTACTATGAGTGTAAGTTATTCTAGGGCAATAAAAAATTAATCAGTAGAGATTTCAATTCACTGAAAGTTACAAATGCTTCATTTAGTATACAAAATGCAATGTAACTATGTACTATTACTTTGATAACACATTGTATAGGTAATAAACAGCAAGAAGAAATATGCAGGCAAGAAAAAAATTAACCGTTTTTTAATTTAACAGGAACACACTGCCAAAATGAAGAAGACCAGAAATACTGCTGCTATTGTGTAAAGTGTATGAATTGATGGCCTCCTCTCTAAACGAAAAGTGATGGCCAGGAGTTCCTATTATAGTCCTCTTGTGATTATAGCATATTTTAAGTATTTTAAATAGAAATAAGTAATTCCCTGAATTTGAATTGTAAGTAGTGAAGATGTACTGCCCCCATGTGACTATACTAGAATTTATTAGATTACGAAAAACATTATTTTTATTTGCTAGAGGTAATCTCTCAAAAGAAGACATTTGTATTTTTTTAAGTCATATTTTGTATTTTTATTGGAGCTTTGAGTTCTTTCTTTAGTTGTTCCACAAAAGTTTTAATTGCAAATACTGAAACAGCATGATCCTCTAAAAGAAAACTGAAGAAATTGAAAAAAATTACAATTTTATATATATGTAAATGGAGGTGACTAATCTGTATCTTTTTTCACATAAGAATTATGAGAGTGCCAATCAACATTGCAATATTCTAAAGTTCTAAAATGCTGAATTGTGTTAAGAACACTATCTTAAATCAGGCATCACAGAAATTTTTTTTTTAACTTTAAAAAATCTAACACTCCTAGAACTTTTATCTATCCACCAAATTATATATAATTGTATATTTGAAACTGTATATATAAAGCTAAATATTTAAAAATTAGACCAACAATAATGTATATTGCCTTTTTAAACATACATAATCACATTTTTCTAAATGCTGTCGTGTGCATTATAACACCTGATTTCACCTTGGGGTTTAGAATCAGTAACCCAGCAAAATGAGTCAGAATATGTTCCAAAGAATAGTATTGTATAGCATTTTAAGTACATATTCAAATGCTAATATCCAAAACTATTATTTTATAATACAGACCCATAGAAAATGGAAAATTCCACCTACATTTTAGTCCCCAGAAAAAGTCATGACTGCACTCACTTCTTATAAGAACATGCAAGTATGAAAATAATTGCATAATTTTGCCAACCCACTTAATTTTTCTTAAAAGGCAGTTCACATTACCTATAAGAAGTTCGCAGAAGTAAAATTAATGAAATCTAACTTTTTAAAATTGCAAATGTGCCCAAAAATTGTTAATCCTGGATATATGAGCCAGTAAAAAGAGATAGTCCTGGCTCATGCAAGGTTCACTTAGTTACTTGAATTTGTAATGGGACAGACCTGAACTTCTACCTCAATTGATTCAAGTGCAACATTTGACCATGGTCAGGGAATTTCAGAGTATGTCCCCACTGAGTTTATCAATTAGTTTCAATCCAGAACTCTACTTTAGTCTCTCAGATTTAAATTTTCTCGGACCTGCTAAGAAAGAATCTAAAATCTCTTGCTAAAGGAAATAAGGAATAAAAGTCTGCCTCACAGTAACATTATATAGCTATTCACTGAGAGCTTAAAACGTACTGGAATGTCTAATTGCTTCTTTGTATTATTCTAATCTGGGGATTCTCAGTTTTCTTCTTTATTGATTTCATAAAGTTTCTTGTTAAGATGAACTAGTTAAAAACATAAAAATGAGAAGCCCAATAAGTATGAGGTTACATCTGAACAAAAATGGTTATAACTAGAGGAGTTAAACCCTCCCCTCCCGTGGAAGTCTCCAAGTAATTCAGAAAGCCTAAGTGGGAAATGGGTGTGAGATTAAACTACTTAAAATTTACAACTTCTATATAATAAAATAATATAAAAAATCGTAAATAATCCAATAGAGAAATACATTATAATTATGTATGTCACAAAACTATACTAATAGCCAAAACCGAGTGGGGCGAGAGGAACAGTACTGAAGAAATCAGGAATGCAAAGTGAATCAAGTTGGGCTACTTCTGTTTTTGTTTTTGTTTTCCGCAGCACATGAGCACATAGTAGAATGGTTCATAAGAGCCAGTGCTAGCAAGGATATGGGGGCTTGTAAGTTGATAAAGGCTTTTTTTCTGTTTTGGAAAGCAATTATGTAAAATCTATTAAAACAAATATGCATAACATTTGATAGAACAACTCCATTACAAGTAATATCTCCAAAGTATATAAAAGGATGCATACTGCAGCATTGTTTGTCGAAGTAGAAAAAAGTTGGAAAAAAACTAAATATCCATTAGTAGAGAAAAGTCTAACTCATAACTGGAATTCTAAAAAGTAAAGAATATAAAAGAAAATTTTATATAATATGAAAATATCTATAAGAAACATTGTTAATTACAAATAATAAAGGAAAATCATGGGGAAACATTATGATAGCACGAATATAAAACATACACACACTATTATGCTAGTACTATGCACATGTTAGATTTTAAAGAGAGAAAAAAAGTACAAATCAAACCATTACCTCAAAAGAATTGGGACATAGATGATAACAAATGGGGAAATTCTCCAATTTTACTTACATACTCATACAGTGTTTGAATATTATACAATAAAAACATACTTGCATATCATTTGAGAAAAATTAAATCAGACAGATTGTTCATTCAACCAACAGGGCTGTTATTCATAAAGATCTATTAAATTATGCTCACTTGAGATTTTAAAAAATTATAAGAAATAGTTTTAATCTTTTATTTTATATGGTCAAGGTATACCTGGCTATATCAAAAATAAGGATCAATATAATGAAAACATCTGTCTTAATGATTACAAAAGAGAGAGAATACAACAAAGATTAAGTACCAGACTTGCACTAAATGTGTTTCTTCCAAGGAAGCAGAGTACTTTTATTTATTTCTCTGTATTTAATTCATTTCTTCATTTATGGAACACTTATTAAGTATGTTCTGGTTCCCTCCCTATCCTAACTCACAGCCAGATAAAATTATAAGCTAGTCTTTAAGGTCCCACAGCTTAGTGGAAGAAAAGCTATGAATCTTGGCCCTGCAAGATTTGAAGAAATTTGAACTTAAAGCCAATTTTGAGTTCTTCAAGAAGATCACAGTGGAATAGGATAGCCTTAGATAAAAGCAAGTGAACATGAACTGGCATGACCTGCACGGTTTAGCACCATGCTTTTATCTGAGGATCTAAAGATGAACAGAACACAGGGAAGAGATAAATAGGTTGCATGGAGGCAGAATGGTTCTAGGAGGTATGGGACATCAGAGTAGGAAGGAGAGAGGCTGGAGCCAAATTGTGTCAAGAAGGATTAATAAATGGTTTTATAAAACATTAGACATTGGGCTAAAGAAGAAGGAAGGACGCCAAGGTTTCCATCTTAGGGCACTTATTATTTTGGATTTTAGGCCATGAATTAAATTGGAAAATCAGGTACAGAAGTGGATTTTAGAAAAAAATTTTGTTTTTGATATGGTCAATCAAAAATAACTCTGTCAGAGTGAATCTTAGTAAATAAAACATTTGGACAAAAGGAAGTGAAACTAAAGAAAAAGGTTGAAGAACAAATTATCAGTATGTATGTGATAACTGATTCCAGAGTGTAAAAAGAGTGAGCCAAGTTAAATAAAATAAGTTAGAATAGGAAGAGAATAAAGAATGGAACTACAAGCAATAGCAAACCTCATATGGTACATTAGAAAACAATTACAAAGGAAATTAAGATTAAGTGGTCCTCAAAAGAAATTTCCAAACAGCTACTGGGAGAACTGTAAAATTAATTAAGAAAAAGAAATAGGAGGAAGAGAGAGTGATGGCTAGCAAAGGAGGTTCCACTGAACCTAAACTAATAGACTCTGATTTCTAGGAAAGAAAGCAGACATGGAACCAAAATTAAATAATGTGCTTTCACCAGGAACTCTCAAGGCCTTGAATACCTGTCAAAAAAACAAAACTTTTACTCCATGTGTTTAGTCATATACATATTAGGTATATGGTTTTCATGAAGTCGAGAAGAAAACATAAGATAAAAAAAAAACCTTTAAAGTTCCTTGAATTATTCCAACTAAGATTTATCATTGTGATTTGTGATGTAATTTCCTTTCTCAGTTTGCAGTTATATATAAAATAGGCAGAGTTATTTATGAAATTGATATATGAACAAAGAAGAAAATTAATAAGTCACTATAATTTACATAATCTTGTTTAAATGAGTCATTTTTCAACCATATCAGTTATGTTCATGATAAATACATAGTCCCTTTCATATAACAATTATCTAATGTTAAGTGTTTGCTTAAAAACAAAATAAATAATCTTGATTTATTGCCAGCATCTTTCCATGTTTTATTAGCAAATGGTGAAGAACAATCCAAAAATATAATCATTTCGCAAATTTGAACTACCCTCAACATTTTTTAAATGACATGGCCAATATTTCAAAATAATGATTCATCAGCTAGAGTTAAGCAAATGACCAGCTGGAAACAAATCTATGGTGCTGAATTATAGCATTATTTTGTAAAATGTACTACAGCATAGCATAAGGGTTAGAAGCCCATATTCTGAATTTAATCTGCATATTCTGGCACTACTATTACAAGTTGTATATTGTGAACAGGTCATTGAACTTTTCTAATATCTGGCTACTTTCTAAGTAAAATAAGGATAACAGTAAACATGTGCTGCATAATGATATTGGGAAGAATAAATGAGATAGAAGAAAGGAAGGTAGGCAAACAGGGAGGGAGGCAGGGAAAGGACAAAGGGGAGGGAAGAGAAGGGAAAGGAAGGGAAAAGAAGGGAGTAAGGAAGAAGAGCTCCTGACCATAGTAAGCCCTCAATAAGATTGTCTATGATAATTATTACATGATGATGATTCAATATACATCTTCTTATGTTTAACTGCATTATTTTCAGGGAGTGGGCACTAGCACATATCCACATAATTACTCCCAGTGGCACAATCAAAATAAAACAATGTGGAAAATAGAGAAGGTATATATTGCTCACTTTACCTAGCCTATCTATGTAATGAAGTCATTTGGATATTATTGGAATCACCCCACTTTATAAGCATATTAAAACATATACTCACCAAAAATTGTACATGGATGTTTATGGTAACTTTTTTTCATAATTGCCAAAACTTCAAATGATTCAAAATGTCCTTCAGTATGAAAATGTATAAACTACAGTATAGCTACACAGAATATTATTCAGCAATAAATAAGAGCTATCGAGTCATAAAAAGAAATTGAAAAAACTTAAGTGCATAAATTTAAGTGAAAAAAGCCAATCTGAAAAGGCTACATACTGCATTATTCCAACTATATAACATTCTGGAAAAGGCAAAACCATGGAGACAATAAAAAAGATCAGTAATTGCCAGGAGTTAGGTGGGAAGGGAAAGAAGAAAATGCAGAACACTGTATTTTTAGGGCAGTGAAACTATTCTGTGTGACGCTACCATGGGAATGCATTTTATTATACATTTTTCAAAGCCCATAGAGTATACACCACCAGTGAACACTAATATAAACTATAGACTTAGTATGATAATGATGTGTCAGTGTAGATTCATCGATTATAACAAATGAACCAATCTAGTGGGGAATTTTGATAGCAGTGCAGACTGTGCCTGTTTGGAGGCAAAAGGTATTTGAGAATTCTATTTTCAGCCAATTTTGCTGTGAATCTAAAACTACTTTAAAAAATAAAATCTTTTTTAAAAAATAGATAATAAAAGAAGTATAAGAATAACTCTGCCTTAAAAATTAATAGCTTAGATAAAATGATCAAATACCCTGAAAGACTCAAGATACCAAAAATATTTCATATAAAACCTGAAACAAATCATATGAACAGACCTATATCTATTAAAGAAATTAAATCAATAATTAATAACCTTCAATAAAAGGAAGCACCAGGTCCAGGAGTTTTACACTGACTTCTACTAAACAGTTAAGAAAGAAATTACTCAAATTCCTTCATATCTCTTTTAAAAAATACAAGCAAAGGGAACATGTTCCAACTCATTCTATGAGACCAATATTATCCTAATATCAAAAGTAGACAAATATATTACAAAAGGGGAAACTACAAACCAATATCCCTCAGGAATATAGATTAATATTAAAATATTAGAAAACTGCATACACCATGTAAAAAGAATTATATGCCACAACTGCGTGAGATTTATTCCAGGTATGCAAGACTGGTTTGATATTCAAAAATCAAAATGTACCACCACACTGACAAGATAAAAAAACAAAATCATTTACTTATATAAATTAATACAGAAAAATCATTAAATAAATTCGAACATTCAATCATGATAAAAACTCTCAGTAAGCTAATATAAGACACATTTTCACCACTTGATAAAGAATACCTACAAAAAATATATACAGTTAACATCATACTTAAAAATAAACCACTGGATACCTGCCATCTAAGATTGGCAGCAAAGCAAAGATATCCCCTGTTTACTCTTATTTATTCCTAGTTACTCCTATTTAATTGTACTGGGATGCAATAAGACCAAAAAAAAATTAAAAGGTATGTATATTAAAAAGTAAGAAATGAAACTGTCTTTACTTTTTTATATGACATCATTGCCTTTATAGAAACAATCTACAAAAAAAAAGAAACTTCTGAAACTAATAAATATGTATGGCAAGGTCTCAGGATACAGGCTAGTAGACAAAA
This sequence comes from Macroglossus sobrinus, assembly GCA_004027375.1. Taxonomy (NCBI): domain Eukaryota; kingdom Metazoa; phylum Chordata; class Mammalia; order Chiroptera; family Pteropodidae; genus Macroglossus; species Macroglossus sobrinus. The sequence continues at coordinate 117,872 of PVKZ01002610.1, read as the reverse complement.
GTCAACTGTTTCCCTATGAAAAACTGGAAACTGTAAATAAAAAGTACCCCAAAATGAAATACTTGAGTGTAAATTGAATAAAATAATAGAAAATCCATATGTAGAAAACTGCAAAATACTAAAGAAAGAAATAAAAGAAGACCTAAATAGAGATTATGTTTGCGGATTGAGAGATTCAATATTGTTAAGATGTCAACTCTTTCCACTTTGTCTATACATTTAACATATTAAGTTGTTAATTCTCAACTCCATCTACAAATTCAATGTAATTCCAATCAAAATGCCGGCAAGCTATTTTATAGATATCAACAAGCTGATTCCAAAATGTATATGAAAAAACAAAGGTCTTAGAATAACCCAGTAAATATTGAAAAAGAACAAAGTCAAAGGACACACATTATCCAACTTCAAGCCATAGTAATCAAGACAGAATGATATTGGTTAAAAAGTAATTATCATCATAATAATAAATAAAATTTTTAAAAAACACATAGGTTAATGGAACAAAACAGAGTCCAAAAAACAACCCTCACAAATATATTCAACTAATTTTTTTACAAAGGTACAAAGACAACTCAGTGAATAAAGAATAGTCTTTTCAATAAATGGTGCTGAAACAACTAACTGTCTATATAAATGAATGAATGAATGAATGAATGAATAAATGACCTAGCACTTGTACTCTTCAATGTTAACTCAAATGATTTACACATGTAAATCAACACAGAAATCAACATGCAAATGTTTACAGTAGTTTTGTACATGATCTTTTATTAATAATAACATATCAGTATTGGTTCATTCATTGCATGGCAAATGTACCATAGTAATGAGAGATGTTAACAATAGGAGATATTATTAACTCTGTGGGGGCTATACAGGATCTTTCTGTATTAACATTGCATCTTTTCTGTAAATCTAAAGCTATTCTAAATTTAAAAGTTTATTTTTAAAATGAACTTTGACGTGGAATAAAATCTCTTTTTTTAGAAAACACTGAAATCCTAATGATAGCTATTAATGAATATTTTCTTTGAGTACTAATACTGGGTAACATTGGTCTCTCTTTACATATCAGGCCCCCACAACCTAACTTGCTTAAGTTCCTGAGTAACTCAAATTCAAGTCTAACCCAGGCTTAATATAGAAACTTTTAAAATTCTACCATCCTATTTTGATACCGTTATGGATACAATACCAAGTAAAAAAAATCACTGTACTACGGGAAGAGGGAGAGGCAGGGAAGACATTCATTCATTCATTTCATTCATTCAGCAAACATATTTTTTAACTATTATTGCCAAACACAGCGTGAAGCATATGGATACACAGAAACATATGGATACAAAGATGTATTTCCCACTGAAATAGAAACATAATGAAGACATTATAAACTTACTCCAAGATCTCTTAGTCCCTAGAATAATACCTGCATAGCAGAGTTCAATAATATTTCTGGAATAAATAAAGCATGAACATAATGTAATCTTTAGCTTCAAGGAACATAGAGTCCACTTGGAGAGATGATATAAAAAATAGTTGCAGTACTTTTAATTGAGGTACATAAAAGTGTTTATAAAATCACAGATCAATTCTAACTAAAAGGCTTTACTGTAAAGATGACATGAAGAAAAATATATAGTTCATGCCCCAAGCTTTTCCCTGAAAACTCCTCAAAAAATATGGTTTATCCAACTCCTTAATATAAGTTCACAAATGTGTCATCAGTGTCTAGAATTTAACAAGGCCAAAACAGGACATTTTACTCCTCCCCTCCATCCAATCTTCTCCCCTGTTCTAGCCTTCTCTATCTTAGTAAATAACTCCTTTCTTCCAGTTCCTCAGACAAAACATACAAACTCATAATTATTTCTTCTATATTATTCACACTTCACACACTGACTCATCTATATTCTTTATACCCCAAATCTCACCTCTAATTCTTTAGTAATTATGTATCAGGGCCATTTTTAAACTATGTCTTGAATATAAAATGTCTCTGTATTTCCAATTCTCCTGCACTACCATCATATGTCTCTGATCTAATGCATCTCCCTAATTCTATTTATACCTTTCTTAGAGATTATTTTTATAATGCAGATCATATAACGTTTCTGGTTCCCTATGAAACAACATAAAATCTATCTCCTTATCATCACCTGCACAGCCTATTCTTCTCATTCCTTTTCTCTTCCTTTTGCTCTTTGTGTTATAGTTGCAGAGCCCTCTTGCTCCTGCTTAAACATCCCAAGGTTATACTATGTCATCTTTACAAGAGCTCTTTCCTCTGCCTGAAGTTCTCTTGTCTCAGATTCTTCCATGGCTTACTCTGTCTCAACATCAAAGCCTCTTCTTCTATTGTTCCTCCAGAGAGGAGTCATTCCAGTGCACCCCTCTGAAAAACAGTACTTATGTTCACTACTGTATTTTCTTCACAAAATATACATCGATATCATGTTTATTTATTTATATTTATGTTTACTTGTTTATCATCTGACTCTCCCATAGGAATGTGAATTTCACAAAGTCAGGCACATCATCTGTCTTGTTCTGAACTAAGGAACGAGGCTTGGCACATTAAAGAAATAGAATGAGTGAATTTAAAAAATGGGCAAATTACCAAGAGTAGAAGAGAAGAAAATATGTTAAATGCTGAGATAACAGTGCACGATTTGGTAAGGCTGAAACACAGAGTTAGAATAGGGAAATATTAAATAGGATACAAAAAAAAATTGTTTTGGTTAAAATTTGTACTTATTTCTTTGTCCATGTAAAATGTTTGAATTTAATCATGTTGCAATAAGAAAAAACCATCTAAAGAATGACCAGATTTAGTGTTTTTGCTTGCTTGCTTGCTTTTATTGTTTGTTTTTTGTTTTTACTTTCTTTTGGGGGGATATTTGGAGTGGATAATTTGGGGGAAATGGGTATCTTGTTTTTCCCAGAAACCAAATGCATAAAAACCTGATGGTTTGACTAGAGTTCAAAAAAATTAGATAAAGAAAGATTTGTGATTATTTCAGCAAGAGAGCAAAAAGTCTGAATTAATTTCAGTGTTCTTCGGGGGTAGAATTCACAATATTTGGTGACCTATTGGGAATGAGGTGAAGGAAGTAGATAAATTCCTGGCTTGAACAGTTGTATGTTTAATTGTATATTAAATAAGATGGGGCAATACACATGAGAAAATATTTTAGAAATAGAAAATCATTTCATTTGTAATTACGTACATGGATAGCTTCCAGACATCCATGAATAAATTATGGAAATATATAGAAATATGTCTAGTGGGCAAGTGAAAATATTTGCAACTGCATTATTTTAATATTGCTGTGTAACAAATTATCACGAATCTAGCAGCTTAAAGCAACATATATTTGCTAGTTCAGCATTTCCATGGTCAAGAATCCAGGCACTGCCGAGCTAGAGAATAAAAAGCAGAGTGAGTGATCATAAAACCAATGTTATATGTATATGAGACACCTGAAGACTTTCCAAAATACATAGTAGTAGTAAATATTGCTAATAGGACTCAGATATCATAGCCATAAAGGCAAGGGCTGGGAATACTATAGAAAACTAGACATTTCCTGTTATATGACCTCATCGCTAACCAAATAAGGCCTGAGAAGATTTGGGTACATAAATAATTACTGAGAAAAAAATAAAAGTAATAAAAAATTCTAAAAAATAAATAGGAAGAGGAGCCAGAGAAGGTGATTAATATGTTGTTTAAAAGACAAAGTTATGGGACATGAACCAGGAAAACAATTACTAAGGAAGGCAAAAGATGAAAATAATAAAAAGAAAGTAATCTACTACATCGGCTTATACAAAGTGATTAGATACAATGCTATATCTGCTGGCTCCCAAACAAAAACCTCTCTAGGACTTACAAATGGGGGCTTGACACAGATGATGAAAAAGTTGAGGAATCAAACAGGAGAAGGTAAAACAATCAAAAGGTCAGCAACTTCAAGAAGCCATTTTCAGCCCTAAGGATGAAATGACAAGGGGAAGGTGGTAGTGTTATTAGAGCTTAGAAGTCTAAATTCATGTTAGAAATGAACTGTGGGAGAGAAACTGGAGCCAGGGAGGATGCTCAGCAGCTGCCAGATGTTCAGGCAGAACTAGACAGCAGGAAATGCCTTGGTAGTTAGCCCTCCACTGCCCAGCAGTGCTTCCCACTGGCCAAATCTACTTGGTAACCTATAGGCAATCCTGAAAAAGCTGTTCTTGGTTGTGGAGAAGGGGTGTCAGAGAAGGAGAATGAGAAAGGAAAGAGTAAACAGCTAAATGAAGCATGATGAAGACTGAAAAGAGGCAGGCCAACAAAACCTGAGACCTCTTTCGGATTGGAATCCATATTTATCAAGGAATATTACAATAATAAATATCACTGGCCCAGGAACAAATAAGGTGAAATTAAATAATGAGATTGTTGTTCATGCATGACTTTAAGAAATCAGTCTTTCTAGCCTTTTTTTTTTCAAACTGTCTTGAGATTCTAATAATAAAAAGTAAAATTCTTTACTAGGAAGTAATTAAAATTATACAGCTGATTAAATAAAAAGCACATTAGCAAATAAGCACTTTTTAGTATACTGAACTTTTGAATTTCCTGCAAAAAAAATGTATCCATTAGGAAAAATGCTTTCGCTATGATTTAATCCCTAATTGGGACCTTTTAAACTAAAATAATTTCTAACCAAATTTGGTTTTTAGAAAGTCATTAAACTTCTTCCTAAATAAAGTATCTATTTAAACACTATTTCTATTATGTGTTCATGAAAAAAAACCTGATCATTTAATTTGACATAATATCATTGAACTAGAGGCCAGGTACCAAGATTATAGTACTCACTGCCTCCAACTGGCTGTGCAGACTTTAGTAAATCAGTTATCAGTTTATGACTCACCTCCCACTTATAGTACATAGGAATTAAACTACTTTTCCACCAATCACAGAGTTGTATTGAGGTTTTAAAAAATCTAATGTTTAAAAACATTCAATATGTAAAAGCATCTTGTAAAATTAAAAATGGCTAAATTATATAAAGTGATAACAAGAATCTAAAATAAGAGGCATTTAACTTCTTCTATAATAATGTAGTGAATATCTACTATTTACTGGACAAAGAGCTTTTAGAAGTGGTTATGTTAACTAAATTAAATTTTTAAAAAAATAAACTTTAGGAAAGAAAATCCCTAAGAATATTGTAGATATTAAAATTTCCTGGAAAATCCAATATCCTGGGAACTAACCATCTTCATTCTATTTTTCAGGTGATGCTGAAACCATCAACTTTATAATAATACAACACCTAATTTTATTTGAGGCTCTTTTAAAATAAGAAGGCAGATTGAGTAGGGAAGATGGTGGACTAGATGAAAGCAGGATTCGCCTCCTTCCAGGTCCACATTGAAATTACAACCAAATTATATAACCAACATGGAGAATCACTTGAAGTCCAGCTGATCATAATGCATACATCAGATAACATAAAGGAGCCACATTGAAGCTGGTAGGAGGGGCAAAGTCTCCAATCAGCCTAGACCTGCAGGTGGTGAACATTAGGTGGGAGAGTGAGGCTACAGAGACTCCCCTGAAGAAGAAGGGGGTCCTGGCCTCATTTGGGGGCTCCCCACACCGAAGTCCTAGACCAGGGAAGAGGAGTTTCTAATTCCTCTGATTGTAAAACTCAGAGGGGATTCTGACCATCTAGGTGAGACGGAAGGAAACTGAAACCCTAAATGCCCCTTTGAAGGGCCCACACACAGGCTCTCTGACCTATGGACACTCATCCAGCTGTGGGTCAGAGACTCATGTGAAATTCACAGGGAAAGTCTGCATTACCTGTGCCAGAAAGAGGGCTGAATGAGCAGCCACCATTGTGCCTTAGTCTGGCCCTTAAAAAAGGCAATTTACATACCTTGCCAGCTTGACTGTACAGACTCCTCCCATGAGCTTCTTAAAGCACCAGCCTGAGGCCTGCCCTACCTAACCTGCAGATTGCCTGGGGCTTTTGTTGCTGGTTGGCTCCCAGGCCCTGCACAGATTTTGGGCCAAAGGTACTCAGCTGGCAGCCAGTGTATTTTGGAAACAGTTTCAGGCAGATCACTGCTACCAACAGGAACTTGAGCAGATCTCAGGGATCTGTGGGTCAGTCTCAGACAGCAGCTGGTCTTGCTGTGATCTAGGATTTTCATGGGAACATGTAAATGGTAACCAAAGTTGCAACAAGACTGAGGCTATATTGATCTGATGGTCATTGTCTCCCTGGGACTGGGCCTCACTTAACCCACAACTTGCCCCAGGAGGCCCATTGACAGTCAACTGCAACCATCCTGCCCCTCCCTCCAGTTCTCCCAATCCACACAGGCAACAAACTTCGGCTAGCACAGGGTGGGCACTGCAGGGCTACAGAGCTAAAATATTGCATTGGGGGAATCTCAGGAGTCTATTAGACCATCTCATGTGGCAACTGATCTCACTGTGATCTGTGACTATAGCAGGAACACTCAGGCACAAAAGTTGGAGCAAAACTGAAGCTATATTGGCCTGATGGCCCTTGTCTCCCTGAGATTCCTCTCCACCCAAGCCACAAAGTGCCTGCAGCCCACTGACAGGCAGCCTCCCTGACCCTGCTTTTCTCCAGGGTTGCTCATTCTACACTGACAACAGACCTTGGCTAGCTCAATGAGTACATTTCAGGGAAAACAGTTGTGGGAAGACCACTACTGCCTATACAAGCATCAATATCTCTTCAGGGGATCATAGGGCTCTGTGGGATCATGCCAACATGAACTACAGTTTTCCTTGGACAAATCTCAGGGGTATTGTGGGCTCATCACAAGGTCACGCAGTGATATCTGACTTTGGTGGGAGCCCACAGTTCCAGAGCTAGCAGCAATTCTGGTGATGCATAGGCCTGACAACCCTGTGCCTCACCGAGATGATGCCCCACCTAACCCACAAATTACCTGTAGCAAGCCTGCTTCTAGGCAACCCAGTCCCATTCTGTGATTTTCCTGGGTTACAAATTCAACAGCAAACAACAAAATTTTTGAGCAGCCCATGCAAAGCCCATTTATCCAGGAGAAGCAGTTGGTGACAGGCCACAAACACACCTATGAGCTTCAGCAAGTCTTAAACAGAACTTGGTTGTTTGCAGGCCTGAGGTGGGCAGCAGCTGACCTTGCTGTGATTGGAAACTTGTACAGGGAGCCACAGAGACAACACTGGCATGTAAACTGGCACTGTAGTGGCAGGCGAAAATTTACTCAATAGACCTAGGAGACTTCCAGGGTCCCTGCACCATCCAAAACACATATCACTCAGAAACTCTTCTAGCTTCAGACTTACAGGCAACTGACGGGCATTGAGAAGCACTGGTCCCTCTGCTAAACTGTCCTAGGTCAGAGACGAGAGATAACCGACTGCTGCCTACAGCATTATCTCTTCCACTTACCTATAGATTCAGCATAGGTAACAACCATCTACGGATCGCTCTGTAGTTCTCACCATGTAACCCTGAGCAGTCAACGCAGGTGACCTTGGCCTAATGGACAAAGCAGAAGATCAAATCAGTGAACTGGAAGACAAGGTAGCAGAATACACCCAATCAGAACAACAAAAAGAAAAAAAGAAGAAGAAGAAGAAATAAATAAATAAATAAATAAATAGATAGATAAAACGAGAACAGTTTAAGAGACCTCTGGGACAATGTGAAGTGTCATATTGGATCATAGGAGTATCCAAAAGGGAAGAGAATGAGCAAGGGATTGAGAATCTATTTGAAGAAATAATGACAGACCAAGATACGACATAATTAAAATTCCAAAAGTCAATGACAAAGAGAGAATCTTAAAAACAGTGAGAGAAAGACTGCTAATTACTCACAAGGGTACTCCCATAAGAATGTCTGCTGATTTTTCAATGGAAACTTTTCAGGCCAGAAGGGAATAGCAAAAAATATTCAAAGTTATGCAAAACAAGAATCTACAACCACGAATACTCTACCTAACAAGGTTAATTAAAATGGAAGGTGAAAGAAAGAACTTCCCAGACAAGAAAAAACTTAAAAAATTCATCACCAAGAAGCCAGCAGGACTTCTGGGGGAAAAAAAGGTGGGGGGGCGTTAAAAAGAAAAAAGACAGGACAAATATGAATAATAAAGTGGCAGTAACTATGTACCTATCTGTAATCACTTTAAATGTAAGTGGATTAAATGCTCCAATCAAAAGAGACCCACTTCAGATCAAATGAAACTCGTAGATTGAAAGTAAAGGGATGGAAAAGATATTTCACACAAATAGAAATTTTTTAAAAAGCCAGGTGCAATACTTATATCAGATAAAATAGACTTCAAAACAAAAGCTGTAATAAGAGACAAAGAAAGCCATTAAATAATGATAAAAGGATCAATAAATCAAGAGGAGATAACCCTAGTAAACATATAAGCACCCAACGTAGCAGCACCTATATACATAAAGCAATTATTGACTGACATATAAGGAGAGATCAATAGTAATACACTCATAGTAAGAGACTTTAACACCCCACTGACATCAGTGGACATATCTTCCAGGCAAAGAATCAACAAGGAAACAAGGGATCTAAAAGACACACTCAACCAGATGGATTTAATAGATATTTTCAGAGCATTTTACCCCAAAGCAACAAAATATACATTCTTCTCAAGTGCACATGGAACATTTTCGAGGACAGACAACATGTTAGGACACAAAACAAGTATCAATAAATTTAAGAAGATTGAAATCACATCAACCATCTTCTCTGATCACAATGTTATGAAAATAGAAACAACTACAAGAAAAAAAAACTGGAAAATACACAAACACATGCAGGTTAAATAACATCCTACTAAATAATGAATGAGTTATCAATAACATCAAGGAAAACATCAAAAGATACCTAGAGACAAATGAAAATGAAAACAATGACTCAAAATCTCTGGGACAGAGTGAAAACAGCCCTAAGAGGGAAATTCATAGCAACACAGGCCTACTTCAAGAAACAAAACTCAAAAAATCTAACCTTACACTTAAAAGAACTAGAAAAAGAACAACAAACAATGCCCAATGTGAATAGAAGGAAGGAAATAATAAAAATTAGAGCAGAAATAAAGAAAATAGAGTGCAGAAAAACAATACAAAAGATTAATGGAACTAAGAGCTGGTTCTTTGAAAGGAGAAACAAAATCGACAATCCCTTAACCAGACTCATCAAAGGAAAAAGAGAAAGAGCTTAAATAAATAAAATCAGAAATGAAAGAGGAGAAATAACTGCAGACTCCACAGAAATACAAAGGATCATAAGAAAATACTACAAGCAATTATATGCCAACAAATTGGACAATCCGGAAGAAATGGATACATTTCTAGAAACATACAATCTCTCAAGACTGAGTCAAGAAAAAACAGAAAACCTGAACTGACCAATTACCACCAATGAAATTGAATCAGTAATCAAAAACTTCCCAGAAACAAAAGTCCTAGATGAGATGGCTTCATAGGTGAATTTTATCAAACATTCAAAGAATTAACAACTTTCTTCTCATACTATTCCAAAAAATTCAAGAAGAGGGAAGGCTCCTTTACTCCTTTTATGACATGACTATTACCTCGATTCCAAAACCAGACAAAGACATTACAAAAAAAGAAAACTATAAGCCGATATCTCTTATGGACATCGATGCAAAAATCCTCAACAAAATATTAGCAAACCAAATTCAGCAATACATTAAAAATATCATACACCATGATCAAGTTGGATTTATTCCTGAGATGAAAGGTTGGGACAATATCCGCAAATCAATTAATGCGATACGCCACATTAACAAATCGAGAGATAAAAATCATATGATTATATCAAAAGATGCAGAAAAAGCATTCGACAAAATCCAGCATACATTTATGATAAAAGCTCAGCAAAGTGAGAATAGAGCAAACATACCTCAACATAATAAAGGCCACATATGACAAACCTACAGCTAATACCACACTCAATGGGGAAAGGTTAAAGCATTTTCATTAAGATCAGGAACAAGACAAGGGTGCTGACTTTCACTGCTGCACTCCAATATTGTACAGGAAGTCTTACCCACAGCAGTAAGACAAGAAAGAGAAATAAAAGGTATCCGAATTGGAAAGGAAGAAGTAAAACTCTCGTTATTCTCCAATGACATGATACTGTATAGAGAGAACCCTAAAGAGTCCACAAAACACTGTTGGAACTGATCAATGAATTCACTAAAGTAGCAGGTTACAAAATAAATATTTAGAAGTTAGTGGCGTTTTTATATACCAAGGATGAACTTTTGGAAAGAGAAATTAAGAAAACAATCCCATTTATAATTGCATAACAAACAATAAAAAACCTGGGAATCAAAGTAACCAAGGAGATAAAAGACCTGTCCTCAGAAGATTATAAGTCATTGGTAAAAAAAATTGAAGATACAAATAAATGTAAGCATACACTGTGCTCATGGATAGGAAGAATCAACATCATTAGAATGGTCATACTACCCAAAGCAATCTATAGATTCAATGTAATCCTTATCAAAATACCATTGGCATTTTTCAGAGAGCTAGAACAAATAATCCTAAAATTTATATGGAACCATAAAAGACCCTGAATAACCACGGCAATCTTGAAAAAGAGCAAAGTTGGAAATATGACACTACCTGATATCCAACTATACCATAAGGCTACAGTAATCAAAACAGCATGATACTAGCATAAAAACAGACATATTTTTCAATGGAACAGTATAGAGAACCCAGAAATAAATCCATGTCTATATGCTCACTTAATATATGGCAAAGGAGGCAAGGATATAAAATGGGGTAAAGACAGTCTCTTCAATAAATGGTGCTGAGAAAATTGGACAGATACATGAAAAAAAAAACTGGGCCACCTTCTTACACCATATACAAAAATAGACTCAAAATGGATTAAAGAGTTAAATGAAAGACCAAAAACCATAAAACTTCTAGAAGAAAATTTAGGCAGTAAACTCTCTGATATGGATAAAACTAAAAAGGTTGTATACAGCAAAGGAAACCATCAACAAAACAAAAAGGCAACTGTCTGACTGGGAGAAGATATTCATTTATGATATATCTCTTAAGAGGTTAATATTCAAAATATATAAAAAAAACTCATACAAGTCAACAACAACAACAAAAAAAAAACAAATACTCCAATTAAAAATGAGCAGAAGACCTTAACAAATACTTCTCCAAAGAGAAACTATAGATGGCCAATAGGTATATGAAAAAATGCTCAAGGTCACTAGTCATCAGAGAAATGCAAATTAAAACCACAATGAGATATCACCTCAAACCTGTCAGAATGGCTATCATCAATAAATCAAAGAACAAGTGTTGACGAGGAAATCCTCATACACGGTTGGTGGGATTACAAACTGGTACAGCCACTACAGAAAACAGTCCAGAGGATTCTCAAAAAAATTGAAATTGGATATACCTTTTGACCCAGCAATTGTACTTCTGGGTATTTATCCAAAGAAAACCAAAACAATAATCTGTAAAGATCTATGCACCCCTATATTCATGGCACCACAATTTACAATAGCCAAGATATTGAAGCAACCTAAATGCCCATCAACAGATGATTGGATAAAGAAGTTATGGTTCACATATATAATGGAATATTACTCAGCCATTAAAAAAAAGTGAAATCTTACTATTTACAATGACATGGATGGACCTAGTGGTTATTATGCTAAGAGAAATAAGACAGAGAAAGATAAATACCATATGATTTCTCTTATATGCAGAATCTAAGGAACAAAGAGAACAAACCAATCAAAAACAGACTCTCTCTAACACACACATGCACACACACAGACTCACAATCTGGTGACAGCCAGAGGGAAGGGAGGCTGGGGGACTGAGAGAGTGGGGTGAAAGGTTAAGAAGTACAAATTAGTAGTTGAAAAATGCTCATGGGGATGGGGAGCACAGCATAGAAAATGCAGTTAGGATTAATGTAATAGCTACGTAGAGAGCCAGAGGAGAAAAAGAGCAATTAGGGGTATCGTTTTATAAACTATATAAATGTCTGTACTCTTTACTTGAAACTAATAAAATAAAATTAAAAAAAAAGAAGGCCCAACTTTTTACTTGAAACTTTATAAATATTATTATTAACCACTGTGATTTAGAGAAATCCAGACAAGGACCCAGTTAAATTAAAAAGAGTCTGACAATACTGAATAATGATTAAAAATCTACAATACTATAAATGGAATAAGGGCAATTCCATGTAACTTTAACAATTTTATTTTAGTTTGTTTATTTTATAAAACAATAACAGAAGAGTTTTTAACAGATAAACTAAAAGATCAATAATATATGAAAGAGGGTGGCAATTGTTGCACAATTCTATGAATACACTAAAAACCATGAATCGTGGACTTTTAACAGGGTAAATTTCATGATATGTAAAATTTATAGAAATAAATATATTTTAAAAATTTTTTAAAGAAACTGATTTGTGTCAAGCATAAAACACCAACCCAGACATTCCACCAAGTGATTTCAATTTAGAATACTTATGTATTCTCCACTTCAGAAAAGGCAGAATTTCTCTGCCATAATGTTAGCCCTAGGCTTCTTACACAAATTGGTCCAGGAACCATCTCCTTATATACCACAGGGTTATGTTTTCAAACCTTTAATTGTGTCTGTTAGAAATTTCTAGAGGACTTATTAAAAGGTAGGTTCCTAGGCCCCATCATCTGAGTTTCTGATCCAGTAAGTCTGGGTGGGATTTGAGAATTTGCAATACCAACAAGTTCCTAAGTTATGCTGATACTGCTGGTCTAGACACTACGTTTGGAAAACCACTGAGCTAAGCCTTCACATACCAAAACACAAGTAAATAAAAAAGGTCATTTATAACCTTCCACCAGGTGTCTATTTGCCTTATATTTGCAAAACTAAGAGCAACTCAAGTGACCCTTCTCAGTACAGAAAAAAAAAAAATCAGCACCTCTAAGTTATAATTTTAAAATTGATACTGCAAAGGAAGAAATATATATTTCAAGCAAAAAATGAGAAATTCAACCTGCGGTAACACTGAAACATCTGGGAGGAGATGTTGGAGGTTTGTGATCCAGAATTTAGGTGAGAGGAAAGTAGATAACAGTTTAAATTTTGAGCATGAGTTTTATTTTAAATGGTGTTTCAGTGAGAGACATCTGAGAACAAGACTGGGCTTGCAGGAAGCTCAGTAGTTAGAGGAAAGAAGAAGAATTAAAAGAGAAAGCAGGGGAGTGGGGTATTCAGAAGCAAAAGCAGAAAAGAGCAGAATTTCATTTGTCTATGAAAGCAGACAAAACTATGTTAATAAGGCACTAACAGTGTAAGAGGCAAGAGGAAAATGTGGTCTGGAAAGGGATCCTTGGATTTTTAGAGGAAGATAAAACAGGTAATTTTGGAAATGGCAACAATCTTGATGATGAGATAAAGCAGAGTTTTGACCAATATATATCTATATATATACAGATATGTATATATAGAGAGATATTTGTTGAATACATATATATTCAAGAAAACACCATAGAAATAAAACATGGAAATGAAAGTTTTTAAAGGAATGGATTTTGCTCTTTTGTACTTCATTTGATCAAATTATGGGTTATGGCAAGAACTTGGAAAACTATTGGTGTAGGTTAACCTACTCATTTCATAAAGGAGGGTGATAATGAAAGGTATATGACAATGACAAATCCAAAACTCACATGAAGGATATCTGACTCCTGGTTCTATATAGGGCTAATTAAAGGATCCAAGCTGTATTAGTTGGCTCTCCAAAGAAACAGAAACAATAGGATATATAGACATATATTTGAGGTGACTTAATATAGGAATTGGCTCACACAGTTATGGAGGTTAGGTCCTGTGATCTACTGTCTTCAAGCTAGAGAACCAGGGAAGCCCCAGGTGGTGTGATTCAATCTCAGTCTGAAGGCCTGAGAATTGAAGGGGTTGACTGTGTAAGTCCCTGTCTGAGTCAAAAAGCCTGAGAACCAAGAGCACCAATGTCCGAGAGTGGGAGAAAATGGATATCTCCACTCAAGCAGAGAATTTGTTTTTCATTTGCCTTTTTGTTCTATTCAGGCCCTCCATGGATTGGAAAATGCCCACCTGCATGGTAAGGGTGATCTGCTTTACTCAGTCTACCACTTACAGTGCTAATCTCTTCTGAGACACGCTCACAGACACACTTAAAAACAAAGTTTTACTAGTCATCAGGGTATTCCTTAGTCCAGTCAAGCTGACACATGAAATTAACCAAAATACCAGCAAAGGCATTCACCATACCTTGAGTTAAAAGAAACACCTCAGACTCAAATGCTTTACATATTTTGGCTTTTGAATACTTATTATTGTGACATTGTACATGAACATTTAGATTTATATTCCATGCATCACAATAATTAGTCCATTAAAAATATACAAATATAGTTTATAGCACACTATTACGGTTCCAGGTACCGTTGGCTCTGTTCTTTTGCTTAGCTGTGCTTTCTAAATTTTGGCTCTGGGCTTCCTAACAGGCAGGTTTTGTTAATCCCTGAGACTCTGGTCCTTCTCTCTTTCCACTATTTGACTCTGGTCTTCAGTTGCCTGGCAAGAAGAATGATAGAGTAGAAATGCTAGAGTCCAAAAGACCTGGTTCAAAAATAATTGATGCAATTTTTAATTGTGAGATATTGGACAGGTACTCTTCTGTGAGTCTATGCTTTCTTTATGTCTAAAATCTAAGTAATACTGCCACCTTTCATAAAACACTGTACAGTATTGTATAAATGAATTTTTATTTATTTCCCTACCCAGGTGAGACAGCTTAGTATCTGGCATAAAGTGCCCACATAATATACACTCATCACCATATTCTTCCAAGATGATGTTATTTCAAGGAGTGAGCCTCACTCTAAATTCACTCTTCATTGTGCCTTCACTTTCTCTCCTATGCCAAAAGCTAGCACAAGTGACAAACACAACTACTAAGAGGGAAGGAAACAGGTTTTCTCTGTAAAACACATCCCTTCAGGAGAACTAATATTAGAAAGATGGTAAGGAGAGGATCAGGGTAAGCTGAAGATAATTTTTCAACATCATAAATAGAAATTATGAGAATTTCTCTCCTAAAGAACTTAATTTAAGCCATTCTGTATGTAGTTCTTCACAGTATTTCATGTTTTGCATATCTCTGTGTTTTTCTCTAATCCTTCTGACCAGACTATAAACCTCCTGGGGTCAGGACTTGTGTCATCTTTATTTTAGAATTTTCTCATGGCACTTATGCCAATTCCACTGATACAGAAAGCCATTAATTGCATGTTGAATCAATAATATTCAGTTTTATTCAGGTTTTGGGTTTAGAATGTTGCATAATGGTTTTCTTCTCTCTCTGAAACCCATGCATTTCTTAGTAGAGAGTAATGAGTAAACTATCTATTAGAGAAATGAACCATGCATTCTGTGAAAGCATCCAAGGAAATGCTACCTGTGGGGTCTTCTCAATAGAGATTTGGGCACACAGACTGAAAACAAAATCAATGCTGCACTCTCTCTGTCCCAACAGCTGCAAGTACATGCTTTGATTTGAAACAAATCGAAGTTTCTTTGAGCACAATACTCCTGACAGCTAAAAAATATTGTTTCTGATACTTTAGAAGAACCAAGGTCCATGATTCAAGAAAATAACTGAGAAATGTCATCACTTGTTTGACATCTCCAAAGAGTTTCCAAAATAAAATTGTTGATGCCATTTAGCTTGGTTCATGTAAATATTTTTAAAAGGAATAAGCTAGACTCCTTTTCATGCTTCAGGACTACTATAGATCACATGTAAAAAGGCTCTAAACCCCTAGAAATAAATCAAAAATATTTTTGATCTGTATTAGACTTTAGTTCACAGAACATTCATAGATAGGCCACTGCTAATTTCTACCTTGTAATTGTTCTGGGAGACACAATTGTTTTTATTTCATACATTTACAGATGAGGAAACTGAAGGGTAGAGAAGTGAAGTGGTTTTTCCAAAGTCATCACCACAATGTTAATGCTTCCACATCCTGAGCTGTTTTATTTTTAAATCATGCAGTTTCACTACTGATCTTTGGTACTAGATTATTCTGATTCCCCTTTATTCTATCTTGATGTCTGTAGAAAAAATTGCTAATGAGGTACTTTCCTCTAGCAGAGTTACCATGTGATGGCAATTTCCACCTTGAAAGAGAGCAAAAGGAAAAATTACAAAGGAAAAATCACAAAGAACATCTGCTGATGATAGCAAAGGCTATGGAGGGCCTGGAATGGAAAATTCTGGTAACAAGTCTGAAGCTTCCCAGAAAAGCCACAGCATTTTCTGCATGGATCTCTTAATGATTTTTCTTTAGTCATCAGTAGACAGCAACGATCTAGAATGTAGGACTGCAGTAAGCAATTTTATGTGAGCTAATGGTAAAAATGACCTGAGAATTTGCATGTATTGCCACATTTATATTCAACCAAGAAATTTTATGGTACAGCATTAAATAAGAATGGCTCAGCTAGATAATGTCTACAAGTGACGACCTTCCACTGCCCTCATGTCTTCACAATAGCAGCAGATGCCTTATAACTACCAGGATTGATTCATGCCACCCTCTTCTATTTGGGCTGCTTTCAAAGGCTCTTCTATTGCTGCAATAAGTGCCAGTGCAGCTATATTGTGCTGCTTTAATTAAGCTCTTTCAATTATAGTCTAAATCTTACATGCTTCATGCCAATTGCCATAACTGTCAGCTTTATGTGACATTTGAAATGTCACGTAAAGAATTTCAAATATCAAATATGCATTCCATATTTCTCTCCTTAAAAAAAAAAATCAAGCTGTGCCAATACTGGGTTTCAGAATTCATTCATTTGATCAAAAATTTAGTAATAAGCAGTTTTAAAAAACCTAAACATGAGTTTGGAACAATTGGGGACATTTTAATTATAAACTGGTTATTAGATGATATTAAAAAATTATGTTATTTTGTTAGGTGTAATAATGATATTGTAGTTTGTAAGGTAGTCTTTATTTTTAGGAAATACCAATTGAAATATTTATAGGTAAAGTGTCATGATATCTGCAACTTATTTGTTAATGAGTCCAATCAAAAATATATATGTACATATACATGTATACATATACATAGAAAGTTATAGATGATAATATAGATTAAGCAAATGTAAAAAATTACTGAATGTAGGTTGTGAATAGATGTGCTAATTATATCAATTCTGCATTTTCTGTATATTTGCATATTTGCATAATAAAATGTTGGAAAAAATTACATGCCAAAACTACGTGCCAAAGACAAAGGCACTGAAGCTGCAAAAAGAATAAAACAAAATTCCTGACTTCATAGTCCAATAGTCTAATTAAAATTATATAAATATATACAATTACTGTAATTTGTAATGAATATAGTACTAACAGTTGGTAGCAAGATACTTAAGGGCACAGAAGAGGAAGAAAACAATTCTGCCTACAGATGTCAAGCAAACATTTCCACAGAGACTGATGTTTAGAAAGGAGCTGCAAAAACAAATGAGCAGAGAGGCCATTGTTGGCAGAGGCAAGTGATGGGCATCACTGCAGAAGCACTGAAACAGCAAAAAAGAGTTAAGAAATAGCACAATCAAGGTAACTGGACCACTGAGCATGAGATGGAAAGCCAAACAAAGACTTGTGATCTGATAAGAAGAGTACTTTTTGCTAAAGAGTGTGAATCTTTATGTTGTTAGCCAGGATTACTGTGGTGATCATTTTGCAATATATACAAATACCAAATCCTCATGTTGTGCATCTGAAACTAACATAATATGTCAATTATATTGCAAAAAAATATTTCTAAGAAAGGAGTTGTCGTGCTTATTGATCCATGACTTTCCAAATAGGTAGTTATTCAAATGCCTCGGTCAAAAAATTTCTTGGTCAGTTTCATAAAGACATGACCTTAAACTTTCTCAACAATTTGAAGAAAATCATGGCTGATTTTTCTAAATGAATGAGCCAAATCTAAACAATTGAGTCCAGAGAAAATATGTCATATTCATGACAAAAGAATTGAAATAGTGAAGGCTGTTAATAATAAAAATTAATATAGATAGATATATATCAGTTAAGAAAATCTGGCATGCAAATATGAAAATTAAAAATTAAACCAAAGAAAGAAAGAAAGATTGCTTACATTATTAAAAGATTAGTAACTTTGGAAAACTTATTACTTGTGCATTAATCTATCCATAAACACTAAAAGTTTTTCTTCAAAGATAATTGTTTATTCACTGAAGCCTATGAACAAACATTTCTTCTAAATTGCCAGAATTCACTTTATTCTGGGTACTAATGGCAAATGAAGACAAGTTCCCATTGAAAGGATTCCACAAGGTAGAAAGAAACTACGTTACAATGTGTAATTTGCATGTTTTAAAATTCACCTATTAAGGGAACTATATCTCTATTGTCTTCTGATTTTATTTAAGCCTTTATATACCTTTTAAAATTTGTCAGTGAATGAGTAGTTTTGTTGCCTCTCCAGAC
Organism: Macroglossus sobrinus; assembly: GCA_004027375.1. Classification (NCBI taxonomy): domain Eukaryota; kingdom Metazoa; phylum Chordata; class Mammalia; order Chiroptera; family Pteropodidae; genus Macroglossus; species Macroglossus sobrinus. Next base: position 99,231 of record PVKZ01002610.1, on the reverse strand, counting down.
TCAATTTCCTGAATTTTTTATTTCAACTTTTTTCTTCACAAATCATATACTGAATACTATAAAAAAGTACACTTTAAGACGTTTGTCATTTTATTTTTGTCAGATGTTGTATATGTGACCTTATCTTCTTAATAGCATGAGATATTTTAGCTTCACTTTTCAGACTTCAATCTTTGTCTGGGATTGATGTAATACTATTTAGTTTTTACCTCTAATTTACAGAAATCAGAAATTAATGGCTTATAATCATATGGTTATGATCCTTTATTGAAGAAAATTAGCAATTTGAATTCAAAGGTCTACTTAGGAGATAGCTTTGGGAAATTTTAGGAAGCAAGTAAATATGCTTAAATGTAGTTCCTTAATAGATTGTTGGAAGAATATTCCAAGAACAGAGAAGAGATAAGAAAACTTTAAAGTGAATAACATTAAAATCCTTAATAAGCACTTTTACACTAGATCCTTGGGAGGAACTATAACATCTGCTAGTCTTTTTCTAACTTTAATTCCCATGCTACCAATTAGAAGTGGAAAATTACTTAAGCTGTGTCTGTAGCTTACAGTTAATTGTTTAGATTCTAGGTTTCCCCTACACTAGCCTTTGGTCATACCACTAGAGAAGAACAAGTAAAATGTCACCATTGTCACAGAAGAAACAAAAAGATCTGTTAAAACAAGGATATGAAATGGAAGATACAAATATCTAGACTATTTAATATTTTATCAAGAAGCACCTGTGATAATCCTCCTAAACTTTTCCATTGCCTTCGTGACCTAAAAAATTTAACACAGCCCTCAGGGAGCCTGGGGGCATATCCCAAAGGTGCCATCTATAATTTGAAATACTTAAAGTGCCAGTATAACATTTAAAAATGCTTGCAAATTTTGTAATCTACTCCTTAATATATCAATGTTTTTAAATGTAAAAGTGGTTTTAGCTACCTACAAGTTAACTCTTTTCATAAATCTTTAAATGAAATCAATGCTGTTAAAGATAATCATGCATATTTCTGGCTGTATATCTAAGCACACTCAGCTCAAGAAGCATGACCTAGACAATCTAAAGGTTTCTGTGCAAAGGTCACACCTCTGAGGATAATGTTTAGGCCTCCAGGGCTCCAGAGATGGAGGATTACCTGATCTTCAGTTCATGAATGCTGTTGATGTTTTTCAGATTTTCTTCATTATTTGGGAAAATGGGTGGTACAGACACTACTGGGCATGTCTTGAGATTAGAGAAAAAAATAACTTATATTCCAGTTAAACTAAGAAAAATTCAAAGGAAATGCATTGATTTTTCTCAGGTTAGGTCATTCTTAGCATTAAATCAACCGCAGTTAAATTGAAAATTGAATGTCATGATTGTACCAACATATAACTGTGAGGTTTTAGGCCCCATAGTAGTCAGACCAGCAGGAAGTAGGGAATTGTGAATGAAAATTTCAACCAAAACACTGACTGGAGTGGGGAAGAATGGCCTCCCCAACAGGGAGAGATACTATTACCTTAAAACATGAGATAAAGAGAGAAGCTAGGCATGTAGAGTGGAGCCAATAAACTATTCACCAGTCAGCTCTCAGTCTAGACATCGTTTCCTCAGAGAGGCCTCTGTTGCTGACCCAGTGTTGGTTTCGTTATTCTGTCCACATATCTGCATAGACTCTTCCTAAATTGATAAGCATTTGTATTCTCATACTGATTGTAAAAACCTTTAGTACAGGAAGTACATAGCTCTTATTCCCATTGCCTTAAACTGGGTCCTCACTAAACATTGATCGTTTGCAGGATTAAATAATGATCACTTTTCTATCAAACATCAATAGAAAATCAGTAAAAATATAAGTAATAATAACATTGAGCTTCATGCCCCCCTTTCTTTCTTATCAATAATACATTCCTTCTATTAATGGGAAGTGTATGCATGCTTGCAAAAACCTTTACAATTATTTTCTATAATGGTTACTTTTCTGGACAGAAAGAAATCAGATCTATATTTCCATTCTCAGATTCATTTATGTTTGGCTGAAGAAGTCACTCAATCATAAAACCTAATTAGTATGCTACTCTCAGCAGCTATGAGTACTGCTGAAGTGTCCTTCATTCATATTAATTTACCATTTTAGCAGAGACTATTAAACAAATAACATGATACATGGTGAAATGGCTTTAAATTAGGACAAAATTCAGCCGGCTTAAATGCAATGAATTGATTGGAAAGGTATATAGATAGATAGATAGATAGATAGATAGATAGATAGATAGATAGATATAGATATAGATAGATATAGATATAGATAGATAGATAGATAGAGAGAGAGAGAGAGAGAGAGAGAGAGAGAGAGAGAGAGAGAGAGTCTTATTCACTGGGGATCCTCCTAAGGTACATATTTTCTTTAACCTCAATCATGCAGAACAGATGAAAAATCAGCCATAAATGTTATTTGTCATGATTCAGGTCATTTGAAAAAGTATCTTCTGGAGCTGGCATGACTAAGTCAGAGATTCAGAACAAATGTAATTGGACAGTAAAAAGTAGAATGATGTCATTGGTTAAGTCAGCTGAGACAGGTGGTCTGCAGTCTGTACCTTAATTCCCATACCATCTTCAATCTGTCATATAAAATTAATGACTCACTCCAAATAACAAATGACTGGCGCTATAGGACAAATTCCTTTGCAAGGTCACTACATGTAAACACCACATATTTTACGAATAGTTAACTGACATCAGCAAGAGGGAAATAACAAATTTGAATCGGGCATTGCAGTCCTACCACTGTAGCATTAAGAAAATAAGTGGATCGAGATATTTTAATATAAAGAGTAAGGCATAATACATGGAGTAACTATGTTGAGCTCAGCACTGAGCTGTGCATATGTGGTTTTAAGCCTAAACTGTATATCATAGACTTTGAAAACTAAACGAAGATATAGATTACTGTCCAGGTCTCAAATCAGCTACTGGGTAGTACACATATGGGGCAGATCCAAATAGCACTTAAAAGATCTGGAAAACAGAACTGACATTGAAACCACAATAAACAGAAGACTGGTTGAAACTTGTGGTCTGAATGCCATTTGGTATTTTGCTTGCTAAGCAAAAATGTCAATATCCTTCACAGAATTTAAGGCTCAGTGTTTAAAACATAATATGCAAAATGTCCAGGACACAATCCCAAATTACTTGGAATATAAAAAAGAAAAAAAGGAAAATCTCAGTGTTCGTGGAAAAAATATAATCAACATATGTCAACAGCAGTTGTGAGAGATGCAGGAATTGTGTAGCAAAGGCCTTAATGCAGCTATTTTTAAAATGCTGAAAAAAATGAAATGAATGGAAAGTTAGAAAGATTCTATAAAGCAATAGTAGTTTTAAAGCAGAATCAACTTTTCTTTTGAAAAATTTTCAAACTGAAACAATAACTAAAGTTTTAAAATATTACTTGTTGGGCTAAATATCAGAATGGCACTGACAGAAGAAAGAGTAAATATATTTAAAAGGAGATTAACACAAACTATGCAATCTTTTTTAACAGAGATAAAACATTAAAAAATATAGAAATAAATAGAGATTCAGGAACTTAAGGAAAATACCAAGAGGTATAACATTTGTGTCATTTAGAGTTTCAGAAAAAGGGAAAAAGTGTGGTGCAGAAAATATATATAAATAGATAATAAATGAAAACATCACAAATTGGTGAAAATTAGACTCACAGATTCAAGAAGCTCAGCAAAGCCCAAATAGAATCAACACAAGGAAACACATGCCCAAGAAGACACATCATAATCAAACCGCTGAAAAACAAAGATGAAGTAATTTTTAAAGCAATCACTAGAAAATGTTACATTCCTTCTAAGGGAACAATGATTTGAAAGAATGGGGGTTTCTGAAACAATGGATGCCAGGAGGAAGCTTAACAAAATCTGTAAAGTGCTGAAAGAAAAGAATTGACAATCTTAACCTCTAAATTCAGCAAAAATATCATATAAAAATGAAGGTAAAATATAAACATGAAAGAAAACTTAGAAAATTCAGAGCTATCAGAACTATTTAAAAATAATTACTAAATGAAGAACTTCAGGCAGAAGGAAAATGATATCAGAAGGAAGTTCTGAATTCAAGAATAAAAAATAATAGAAATGGTTAATAGCTGGGTAAATAAAATAGACCGTTCTTCTCTTCTTGTGTTCTTTAACATATGTTTAATGGTTCAAAGAAGAAATTACATTTTCTGATGGAGTTTTCAGTGCATGTGTATATAAAATGTAAGATAGCAGCAACATAAAGGGGAAAGGGAAAAAAAAAAAAAAACCTGTATAGTGATAATATTTCTAGTTACACTTGAGATGGTAAAATTCCAAACCCAAATTCTAATCCCTACTAAACTGTAAACACTTAAGTATTTATTTTTAAATCCAGGGCAACCAATAATTAAAAAGAAAAAAAAACTATGCAAAGCAATATAGCAAAATAGATAAAATAAAATAGTAAAAAATGTTCAAATAACTTAAAAGAAGACAAGAAAGGGAGGACAGAGAAACTAAGAATGAAATGACCTATAATAAAACAAATAATAAAATAGGAACCCTGATTCCAAATGTATCTATAACTAAATTAAATATAAATGCTTTAAGCACAACATATAAAGAACAATGATTGTCAATAACAATTTGAAATAGAATGATGCAACTTTTTGATATCTGCAAGAAACTCACTTCAAATATAATGATATAGGTAGATTAAAAGTGATAAGATAGAAAAATATATGCCATGCAAAATCAGAAGAAAGCTGGACCTGTAATAGTAATACCAAATGAAGTAGACTTCAAAGCAAAGTACTAGGGATAAGGAAGAATATTTCATGGTGATAAAAAATCAATTCAGTAAGAAGACTTAGCAATCCTAAAAGTGAATTCATCTAACCACAAACCTTCTAATATATGAAGCAAAACTAGCAAAACTAAAATGAGAAATAAACAAACCCACCATTATAGTTCAAAACTAAAATGAGAAATAGACAAATCCATCATCATAGTTCACTATTTTCTCAGTGACCAATGAAACGAGTCAACAGAAAAGCAGCAAAATCATAGAATGAAATAACATCACCAACTCATAGAATATAACTGACATCTTTAGAACATTCTTTACAATAAAGGTACAATACCCATTCTTTCCAAATGCACATAGAACAATTGCTAAGATAAAGCATGTCCTGAACCATAAAGCAAATCTTAATAGATTTAAAGGAGATGAAATCATACAAAGTACATTTTCTGTCCATTAGAATTAAACTAAATCAATAATATAAAGACAGAAGGCTAAAATCTTCAACACTTGGGAACTAAACAACCCATTTTTAAATAATCCATCATTCAAAGAAGAAGCCTCAAGAAAAGTCAAAACAATATTGTGGGGAGCCATTTTAAGACATGTGAAATGGCCCAACAAAGAACAAAGGATGTTTGTGTACTTGGCAACTATGTAAGAAATTGAGACTGTAAAGTGCTGAGATTATCAGTCCTCAAGGACATGAGAATCTGTGGTGCTGTAACCAAGTTTTTCAAAACACCCACAGATTGTATAAATATGCTGTTCTAAATAAACTCGGAGAGACAGATGAGGTTCTGGTCTCCCTCCTGCACTCTTTCTGTCTGCTTTTTCTTCTTTAGTCCCCGCTCCTCCTTTCAGGAACCTGATTCAACTTTGTCGGCTGGCTTCATATTCCGACAATATGAACTAAATGGAAATGAATATACATATTATCAAAATGTATCAGATGCAGGTAAGGTAGTGCTTAAAGGGAAATTTATAGTATGAAGTGCTGTAGTAGAAAAGAAAATTTCAGATCAATAACAAAAGCTTCCACTATAATAGACTAGAGTAAAAAGAGGAATATATAGCCAAAGAATATAGAAAATAAATAATAACAAAAGTAGAAATCAATGAAATAGAAAACAAAGAACAATAAAGAAAACCAATAAAGCCAAAAGCCAAGTCTTCGGGGGAAAAAAAATCAATAAAATCGATAAAGTTCCAGCCAGACTTACAAAGGAAAAAGAGAAAAGATACAAATTATCAACATGACTAGTAAAAGAAAGAATATCACTATAAAGCACATATTTAAATGGAAATAAATAAATACTATAAACAACTTTGTGAACATAAGTTCAAAATTTAGATGAAATGGACTAATTCCTTGGAAATCATAAGCTATAAAAACTCACTGAAAATTAAATGAACAATCTAAATAGTTTCATAACTATTAAAGAAATTGAATCCATGGCTTAAAATCTCTGAAGAAAAAATCTACAGATTGGGATCATTTTACTGGTGATTTCTACCAAACATTAAAGAAAAAAAAATCATTACTATAAAACATCTTCCAAAAAGTAGAGAAGCTTCTCAATTCATTTTATAAAGACAGCATTAATATGAAACTAAAACTGGGCTAGGAAAAAAAGTGACAATTACCCACCCAAACTCCTCAATATAATATAATATAACACCATATTATAAGCAAAACCACATTATAATAGAATAAGCAAAACTCAAAATTCATTCATGATAAAAACTCTTGGCTTACTCAGAATAGAAATAAACTTTTCAATCCAATAAAAAATTATCTACCAAAAAAAAAAGCTAATATAGTACAAATGTAAAAAACTAAATGATTTCTCTCTAACATTGAGAGTAAAGTAAGGTTATATTCACTCTCATCATTTTATTCAACATCTCACTAAGAAGTCCTCGTCAGTTCAATAAAGCAAGACAGAAGTTAAAGGCATATAAACTAAAAAGAAAGAAATAAAATTGTTCCTATTCATAGGTATCATAACTGTCTATGTAAAAAATATCCTAAGAAATCTTTTATAAAAGCTTCTAGAACTAATTAGTGACTAATTAGGAAGGTCACGAGATACAAGGAAAACACACATCAATCATGTATCTACATACTAGTAATTGGAAGTTGGAACAATTAAAAAACAAAATTTGAAAAATACTATTTACAATGTCTTCAAAAATATAAATACAAATATAATCAAATATCTGAATGCTGGAAACTAAAAAACACTGGTAAAAAAATTTAAAATGACTTAAATAAATGAAGAGATATATGATGATTACTACGTATTAAAATTATTTAAAATTTAAAAATTCTCACATCAAGCACTGGTGTGGATATGGATCATTGGAACTCTCATTGCCATGGGAATGCAAAATAAGAGTCATTTCAGAAAACAGTTTGACAATTTCTTACAAAGTGAAATATACATTTACCATTCCTTGTATCTTATGACCCAGCACTCCCACTCCTGAGTATCTACCCTGAAGTGATAAAAACATATGCTTACACAAAGACCTTTACACAAATGTTTTCAGCAGCTCTACTCATAATCCTCCAAATCTAAAAACAGTCCAATGTCTTTCAATGGGTAAACGATTATATAAACGGTGGTAAATCCATGCAATGAATTCCACAGTAGAAAAGAACTCAAAATATGCAATGTAGTGAATGAACCTCAAAAACAGTACGGTGAGTGAAATAAGCCTGTTATCAAAATGTTATGTATCATACATTTACATTTTTATGACATTCTCAAAAAGACAAACATATAGTGACAGAGAATAGATCAGTGGGTGTCCGAATTTAGAAGTAGGAAGAGAGTGTCACTAGGGCTAGCAGAAGGGAGATCTGTGGAATGATAGAGCAGTTCTGTATTTTGATTGTTGTAGTATTTATGAGTCTGTACAGTGATTAAAATTAATAGAACTGTACAAAAAAAGTTATTTAATTAAAAATTAAAATAAAAATATAGTGGGATCAAGAGAAACTATTATATTTGGGATGTTCTCAGTGTCAGAAAACAGGAAGCTAATATCAACTTAAATAAAGGTTTCTTTTTCATATCTAATCAGTCCCAAAATAAGCAGTTTCTTATGTGATTAGCTGCTCAGGAATGATGTCAAAGCCATAAGCACTTTCTATTTCTAAGTCATTATCCTTAGCTTGTTGACACTTGTTGCCTCTTGTCAAAATATGGTGGCCCAGCTTCAAGCATGAGGATCTTGCTTAAGGCTAGAGGAGGGGCTTAAGAAGAAAGCCACATCTGTACTTATTATCAAGAAATTAAAGCCCTTCCAGGAGACCGCCCACTTCCAACAGACTTGTCATTATATTTCATTGGCCAGAACTGTTTCATTTAACCACATATCCTGATTGTGTACCCAATCACTAGTGAAAGACATGGATTAATCAATCCATAATTAATCTCCAGGGACTGGAGTAAAGAGGCCTACTGCTCTAAAATTAAGCGAACCATGTAAGAAACTACCTGCTTCTGCTATTTTAAAGTATTAGCTAAAATTTTCTCACTTGTTATTCCACATCATAAATGAAATTTTTAAAAATACTACTTCACTTTGAAAGTATATTTATTTTCTCTAAACAATCATTTCAAATCCTTTTCACAAGTTTTCTAATATATACAGTCATAAAAATTTAATTTAGGTAAGCTTCAATTTATTTCACATCAAAAACTTTAAAATGCATAAAAAATAATGTGCAAGAATGCACATGTGAAGGAACTACTGTTTTGAAGAAAGTAAATTGATACAAACATCTGACAGAAATGCTAACAGCCAATGTTTTCACCCCACATTCAAATCTTCTTTAAAATTTTCCTTCACTGCAGTTTTCCAACCGCCCTAAGAAAGAAAGTATTTTCTCCAAAAATGCTTGTATATTAATTTCATTTGCTTAAGAACTGCATAGCAACTGAGTATTGTCAAGCAAAGGGCATCTGGAGGAGGACAATACAGATGTGAGAACATTCTTACAAAATTCATATTACCTCTTTATTTTAAAAGTCTTTGTTTTTTTTGGTGCAGCCCTTGCTCATTCCTGATCACATTTTCATCTCTATGCTCTGTGCAAAATTTCCAACCAGAGAAGAAACATTTGGCACCTTGCATTATTTATATTTCATAGGCTTGCTGATCTTTGCATCTGGCACCTCCTCACATTGTAGTTTCCCATAGAGTATGCAAAACCCAAAGAAAGGTTTATTTTAGTCCAGGACACTGTCAAAGAACGATATGAACTGTTCATGTAAGCACCTGCCAGTGAAATCCACATTTAAAAGCTCTGATGGAAATTCGAATGGAATTCAGACTCTTTCTTTAGATCTACTTTTATAAGTGATCTTGCCAAAATGTTATTTTTTTTCAAATGCTAAGCTCTACCAAACAACGTACAGATAAATGGAATCTAAACTGCTAAACTACATGCTATACTACCTGTAAGAAACAGGTACAGTATATGACTCATGTTATTTACTTTCTCCTCAGGGAAAAATAGCAAGCAGTTGCTCTGAGCAATTTTTATTGACTCACCAGTTCTTTTCTGGGGATGACAAGTTTCTTTAAAGATAATAAGGTAAATAAGACTAGAAGAAAGAAAGAAGAAAGTAACATATTAAAATCCCATCCTCCTCACTCCCAGCCCTATTTCTGGCATTTACTTGAGGTATTCTAATATGAGAATGATTCTCTGCATGTATGCACTCAAAGAAAGGCAACTGTACTGACAAATGTGTTCAGCAAATAGATTTATCCAGCTAAAGTCACTGCCAGGAATGTAATCCAATACCATAGATTAGGTTTTGTTCACATAATATATTTTGTAAGGTTATAAAATTATTCAACTGTCTCTGTAATTTATAAGTCTCAAAGTTTCCTTGAATGTGGAATTCACTAAATTCTAAAGATAACTGTAAAATTCCTAGCACCACTCCTCTCTCTTAGATTAATTTAAATACTGCTTCATCAAGAAAACAGAATCAACTATAAACTCCCACAAATTTATTATTTTATATTCTTCTTTACATCTCTTTTCATAAAACTTTACCTTTAAGACTTCAGTCTAAAAGAGAGAGGAGGGGTAGTTTTACTACAAAACTTTACTGAAATTTTACTTAATGTTTTATATAACCAATATCAACTTCTCTACTAAACCTCTCCTTCTAATTTCAATGTTACCCTTTCAAAATATAATATTTGACATTATTCCTGCTTTCATTTTCTTTTACACACACACACACACACACACACACACACACACACACACACCTCACATAAAAATAATGCATAAAAATAAGAAACTAGCTCAAGAGGATACAGAATAAAAGAAAGAGACACAAGAAACCAATTAGTTGCCATATCTAGGTACAAGGTTCATCTCTTTTGGAAACCATATCCAAACCCCCAAATATACTAGTCCCTGAGTTCAAGCCCAGGCTCCACTACTTACTAGGTATATGACCTTCAGTAAATTAGTTATTATATCTGTGTTCAATGTCTTTATTTATAATGTCACTATATTAACAGCACCTCAAAGGGTTATTCTATGAATTAAACATATTATTATTACTACCCACTAGTCACATAAAAATCCATCTCTAAATGTTAGAATTTGTTTATTTTTGTCTTTTCCCTAGATTATAAATACCTTAAATTATGGCACCATAAAACCTTTAACAGAGCTTGACAAACAGCACTTGCTTAATAAATGCATGCCATAGGTACAAATGATATATTCGTAATTTCATGTCATTACCTAACTATATACAATATACACATATAATATCATGTAATGCTTGCATGAGTCCCATAAAGTAGATATTTTATCTCTATTTCAATAGGTGAGGAAAGGAGGTTAAGAGAGATTATATAATCTGCCCAAAATCATACCGTTAATCAGAATTCAAATCCAGGCCTGTCTGTCTTCCTGTCCCTTTCCCACTACTGCACAACACCTACTAGTAGATAAGCCAATTTATTCATACCATCATAACAATATTTATTGCATAACTAAAATTAGCAAGCAACATAATGTGTTGATTAATTAATGGCAAGTGTTAGCCACATAGATCAAAATGTGGGCAGAGAACAAAGTGATTTATAAGGTAGAGCCAACTAATTTAAAAACAGTTGAACATATCTGGGAAGGGAATCGTCTCAGAAGATGCCAAGGTTCCTAGTTTAGCCATTAAGTAAGATTTAGAGTGCTGGAAGAAGCAAAAGTTTGGGAAGAAAGATGTCAAGGCAGGGATGCCAAGTAAGCAGGACAAGCAGACTCAGTGTTCAAAAAGAGAGGTATTCCCTAGAGATAGGAGTAGAATTTATCATCCTATAGGTAAGTAAAAAGCATGGAAAAGGGGATCATTCATAGATTTAAATGTGACATCTTTCTTTACAGCTTATCAAAATTCAAATGGCATGGAAGCCAGTAATCCAATGTATCAATCACATAGTTCTAATGTATTCTTAAATGTAATTATTTAAAGATCCTTCAATCTATTCTTTTTTCATCTCTTCATTTCCTCAGTTGGTTGAGGATATTAAAAAGTGTTAAACTAATAAAACAAGGAGGCCATTAGACTGAGGTGGCTTTAATGTGTTAGCAGCCTACATAAGCAAACAAAAATCTAAGCCAGAGTCAATTCCTGTAAAACTTTTACCTAAGGAAACAAAACTTAAGAACAACCAATCTCAAACAGCCAACTAGGCTTTCCCAAATAAAGCAACTTACTTGAGCTACAGCCAATCGAAAAATTTCTTTACCTTGTTTCCATATCTGCTCTATAAAATAAAAGATTTTTCCTAACTGCTGTAGGCAAAGCACTCCTAACCACTTTTGGTTTGGCACTGTTTGATTTAAATTAACGTTTGCTCAAATTCTCAACAATTTTATTATGCCTTAGTTTATCTTTTAACACAAGGGGAAAATGTACAACACAAATGTGATACACTATGACACATTTTAAAAAACTGACCTTGATTATTTTCATCAAAGGGAAAAAATTTGTACTTGGAGAAGTTTCTAGCAACTTGTAAATGAAGAATAGCAGCTAATAAAGTACCAGTAAATAGAATAAACCAATTTTTAGAATATTAAGAAACTAAGACAGTTAGGACACTAATGACCACCTCTCCTAAGTGGAAAGCCATTTTCTCATCTGCCTGGGATTCTCCTTCTGGTAATGTTATCTCAGTTTTGCTTTAAGGAAACAATCTTCCCCTATTGGGTACAGCCTTGGTAAGGCTATAAATTAAGAGCATCCATTCTCCTCTAACCAATAGGTGTATAGTTGTCTCCAGACTGGGCAATAAAATGTGGATATCTCTCTACCCAAAACTGAATCTTGTTCACAAAATACAACTATTGAACATTGATGGAAATTATTCAGTCCTAGAGCTAGTTACTGGCAAACTAAGAATAAAATTCGAACTTGTGCTTCCCAGAGCACTGCTGTAATGTGACAATCCTCTTCATTTTTTTTATGCGCTAAAATATTCTATACCAAATCACAGGAAATATAAATCACAATATGCCGTAGTTGCCCTCCACTGACATTATTAAAAAGAAAAAATCTTTTTCACTTCACTTATATGACAAATATCTAGACAAAAATACTAAAATAAAGAATAATAGCCTACAAATAATTGCTGTTTAAAAACAATATTTAAAATATTAGGCGGTGGTGTGTAGGGTTATGAAAAGGAGAGATTTTTGAAAATATACAGCTACCTCAAAACCTATATCTCTCCTGCTATTTTAGTAGGAATGGTATGCTTATCATTAGAGATAATTTATTTAAAGATTCTTTCTCTTAATTCACCTGTAGGTGGTCTCCTGGGACTAATTCTAGACACCTTCATAAATGTCGGGAGGAACAAGTCTCCTGAGGATAATGGAACAGCGTGTTTGTGGCCTTGGACTTTGGCAGAGGTTCGCTTTCCCATTCTGGCCTGTTGGTTTCACCCCTGCACAGCCTTTGGACCAGAACGTGATCCCCACCCCCACCAAGCACCACCATACCTCTGTGGCTGGGGCAGAGGGAGGCGTAGAGAATTGCCAGGCTTTTTAAGGGAGAGAGTGAGACGAAGGGCTTCCAGCATCCCGGGCACCTGTCTGTCATCCTGGCACTCCCCAGAAGGCCCCGGTAGATCTCTGGAGATCCTGAGAGACCCAGATGCCTCTGGAAAGAGCAGCTGGGGCAGCAGCGCCACAGGTCTGATTCCACCATTCTCTGAGCACCTCCTGATGCTAAGCACATCCGGGCTCATCCTCACCCTTCCACTTCTTCAGGACCTGAACTCACTGCCTCCATACATCCGGGCCATTCTTCCGGTTCCTTTTTGACTTCCTGGGAGACCCCACATGCCACCCCCTCCCACCACCACCACCCTCAGGCATCTCCCGTGGTGTTCAAAAGAGAACATTTCCTGAGGGGCCAGCTCACCCGTCGCAAGGTACTGTCAATTGGACTGGGTCAGGAAGAGCAGGGCCCGGAGGCTATTCAGAGAAAAGGTTTGAGGAACATCATCAATGATCTCCTAGGACAAATGCGAGACACCTCACAGCCCAGGGAGGAGCAACTGACCTCGAGAAAAATGAAACCGTGATTGAGTTGCTGTGGCTTTTGATCTTGCCTGACACATAGCTGGCGCCTAAGAAGCAAGGAGTGTGGGTCTGTACTTGGCACTTTGGCCTTGGGCTTGGGCATCCTGAACCATAAGCACTCCTGCCTGAGTAGGTGTATGTGCATTATCCTTTCCAAACCCAGCCACGGTTATTCTTGCTCTTGCCACCTATATTGGGACAGGGTTGGCTCCCTTGCATCTTGCTGGGCCCCTGAGTCTAATCACCCTCTCAATGTAACTCTGACCATTGAGTGGGGAAAGTTTTGAAGAGGATTCAGGTTTGCTTGATAAGTGCCATGAGCTTGACCCCGGAACGTCGAGTCTGGTCACCAGGTGTTCGTTAGTACTGTTTTGCCTTCTCTTCTTGCTTAAGATGCCCACGGTTAAGAGGGTAGCTCATTCCTTAAAGCGGTTTGTCGCGGAATTGCTTTCATATGTTCTCCCAAGATTGGGACCAGATGTGGGAAGGGACGGGGCCAAGGGCATGAAAGCAGTGGAAGCTTTTTCAAGGTGACAAAGGTGGCCTATGGGCGTCTAATCTGATGAGATTCATTATTCGAATGGGAAGGGAGGATCCTGAGGTTTGCAGCCAAAATAACAATTATTATAATTTTGATTATTATAAATGTGTGTTTATACATATAAAGTATAGCTTTAATTATAAAACATAGGCAATCATAAATTATACATCTATATAAAAGTAAACAAACTATTATTCATCATTGTTGTAATTATTTCCTTTTTATTATTACTATTATTTATTTTAGGTTTTGTAATCATAGCAGCATAAGAAGCAGCTGCAGCAGCAGCAACAAAACACTACTATAAAGTTTCCCTATCCAAAAAAATTCCCTGTTTAGATTTAATTTAATGATCTAGTTAGCTATTTTAGCTTAATTATAGCTTGAATAACATAACTAATAGTTCAAAATGAAATATTTGAGCATAGTTCAAGGCCTTGGAAAGGTAGTTAAGAGAAATATCCTAATGGTGAGGAAAAGGTTTTATGGACATAACAAGTCATCAGTCACAAGCATGAGTCTGTCATTTCTCATTTTGAGTAGAACAGTCACCATATGTTAAGGAAAGTGAAAAATTGGGATGGGGAAAGTCAATGTACCTCTTTTTTTCTCTGTAATCAGCAAACAAATTCCATGAGTAGAGGATGATCAGATAGAAATTTAATAAACCTCTCTTGGGATAATACCAGTCCTCATATGAGACAGTAAATGAAGATTGTTTCATGAAATAATCTCATAACCCAAGGCTGGCTTTGTATAAAATGTCTAAAATTAGCTTTAAATAGAAAAATTAAAATTTTTTCTATTCCCTGTCTTTTTTCTAATTACCTTTTCTTGCCTTCCTGCTCTTCCCCCAGCCCCTGCCCCCACCACTGCACCTTCTGAGCCCAGTATCATTATCTCTTTCCTTATAAGCAAGCAGATTCATTTCTTGGGGAAAAAAAAATAATTTCTAATATTTTATAAGGCCTCTTCCCATTTCTTTTAGATTTGCAATTTTAAATGATTCTGTAAATTTTATATATATGTTTAGAATTTCTTTAATTTAAAAAAATATATAGAACAACACCAATAAAAAAATAACATTACTCAATAACCAAATTTATCCACTCTTAATTTATCTTGTCCTTTTGGTTCACAGCTTTTTTTATTCACTTCATTGTTTCTAAGAGCATAAAAACACTTAAAAATCACCTGGAAACAATAGCTGAGAAATTATCATCATTACCATTAGGTAAATATTATCCTAACTTTTTGAAATACATACATAGAGATAGAAAAGTGGACATGTATAAGGTAGACCGGTAGATAAATCTCTAAGTAGATAAGAGATAGATACTAGGGATATTTTTATTAAAATGGGATCAGAATAAAGAGAGGTTTTTAAAATTTAAAATAACTCAATTATTTCAACTTAATAAAGAAAAATAAAACTAAGAATTTGAACTTTGAATATTTCTTCACTATAAGAATTTATTTCTTGAAGAATCTCACCAAGGTTAAAATGAAAAAAAAAAAAAGCTTTAATAGTTTGGAGTTGTTTGAACTGTTTTTATTTCTACTGACTCTTTGCTTTGAAGGATGAAGATTTAGAGCTCTCACATGTCTTCTCATCTTTCCCTCAAGCACTTCAAATATTTGTGATTGTTATACTGTCTATTATGTTAATATATCTCAGCTTTATGTTATAAAATATATCCCAGGCTTCATTTTCTGTTATGCATACTTTTACAACATGTTCTTCGGTATGTAGAACTTCAGAGTTCAGTGTTTAAATGGGTCCAATATTTTCAACTTGTTGTTAGACTGCATGGCTTCTGTGTTGTTGATCATTTGTTTATTTTCAATCCTGAGATTTTATCATTTGTCCTTTTCTAGAGATTCCACCTCACTAGAGTTGCCAGATTGAAGAAAGAAACATAGAGGATGCAGTTAAATTTGAACTTCAGATAAGCAATATTTTTAAGTATAAGTATTTCCCATGCAATATTTTATATATACTTATTTTAAAATAATATTTGTTGAATATCTGAAATTCAAATTTAACTGTACATCTGTAGCAAAAAAATATGACTTTTATATTGTTTATTATAAGTATTTTACCTGGCAATCCTATAGTCCACAAAGTTTGGAGTGGGGGTAGATAGGAGGGATAAAACTTTCCTCTGGAAGAGATACTATTGAACTTGGGATAATTTCCCCATTGCAGAATGTAGAACTATAACCCCAATTCCAAAGGCCTGTTATTTCAGTTCCTTTCATTTCTACCAGGAGGGGCCTTCACTATGCTTCTTCAGAAGTTTGGAGTGAGAGGATCAACATTCTCTTTTCCTCCAAGTCTGTAGGATGTTCGTGAAATTCTCCCCTCATTGAGAAGACTCTGAGATTGAGGTTAGTGTGAGTGGCCATACCAGGCTTTGCTTTTCTATTCTGCTCAGAAATACATCATTCCAAGAGTTTTGGGTTTTGCTTGTTTATTTGCTATGTTTTTTAAATTAAATTATGCTATTTACCCTATGTGGATGGTATTGGTAAATTTATTGTTAGTTCTTTTTTTCTCCTTTACATTTTTTTTGCTCATGTTTTCAGAGTTTGACAGGGAGAGTGGAGTCTATGAAGTTATAATCTTCCCCCTTAGCCCAGAAATACTAACTTTAGAGCTCCTATTGAATCTACACACTTAATAAATAAAATTATTTCATGTAAAATCTTGTACAGACAAGAGCTTTTAACATTTTAGTTGCAGTATAGAATACTTAAAACTTGGGTCCTTGAATCAAACTTGCCTGGGTTTAAAGCTCAGGCCTACCTTTTACTCTCAGAAAACTTGGCAAGACTCAACCTCATTAAGCCTCACTTTCTAACCTGTCACTGGGGCATAAGAGCACTGTTTTCCTCATAGACATTTTCTGAGAATGAATCGAAATAAGACATGTTACTTAACAGAATTTGGCATATAGAAAATATTAAATAAACATGTATGACTCTGATTTCAACAAAGAATATTGTTGTATTCTTAGAATCATAAAACATTAGAACTGGAAGAAATTTTTCACTTATTAAAATTTTAAATGTATGTAGTAGTTTATTCTTTCTAGGTGCAATAAATAATGAATAAGATACTGTATGTCTCAATGTCAGATTTTCTCAGCATTATTGCTTTCCTGGGAGGGATGGGTTATTGAGAAACTTAAGCTTTATCTATGGTAAGAGGAATAGTACTATATTTAGAATGTGTTTTCAGCTAAATAATGTGATACATTCAGGCACTGGGAACCTTCTATATCTCAAACTAGGGTTTTTTTCACTATTGTTACTTTTGTAAAAGAAGGGACTTTGAGATAAAGACAAGGCCGTACAGACAAATAAACTCTCACACTCACACTCTCACACTCAGTGGCTTAAAATTAGGAACAAATAAATAGAGATTTTCAGCAGTTGAGTTAACTCTAATGCCTCCCTCAGTGACAAGGAATGTCCCTGCATAGTGTGACACTATCTGGCTGGCTTTCTCCCCAGAAGGCTTGCTGTGCACTTAGGCTGCAATTCATGCCTTTCAGCAACTTTAGGGTCCAAGAGAGCACTTGCTCTGTCAGACTTCAGACACAGTCTTGATTCAGCAGCTTGGTAAGTATGGTTAGTTCTCTCATCTAAGCTCAATTTTGATTTTAAAGTGATAAGTGGTAAAAAGAAAATAAAAAGTGATTATTGGGAAATACCCCCATCCAAACTGTTGGTGCTAAAAGCTTCTTTATGAAATATATAGGATCTAGACAATTATATTGGATATAGAGACTTATACAGATAAAGCTAAAGTGACAAATTTAATTCCCTCATGGACCAATTGGCATCCTTTGTTTCTCATCCAAAAGTTGTATGTAATCATTCATTTAAACATGTATTAAATACTTAGTATTGGTCAGACTTAGGCCATAATCTAAGGAGAAACTTGTGCTTAGTTAGGGCTACTCTTTGCAATCAAAGAACATGCTCTATTGACTATGTCCTTGATTCCATCTGACCAAACTATAAATGTGAGAAAAGTCAAAGGAATGGAAAAAAGAGTGGAGAAAAGAGTAAAAATGTATAACCATTTCTGAAAACTGATCTATGGAGAAATGATTTTTATATGTACGTGAAAGCTTACCATCTGAACAGATACTGCTTTCCTAAGTCAATATCCAAAAACACAACTATAGAGAATAATAATGAAATGAAGCACAATGGTTCCATTGCAGAAAGAGAATACAAGAGAAAAGACAAAATTGGGCCAAAGATTCATAGACCTTGGGAAAGCAGACTTGGGTAGTTAAAATAGCTTATCCATGTAACATTTCAAAAATGGTTCTTGAGTAGAGTTAAAGAAGACAGGGCAGGGTCAAACAATTACAGATACATGCTAATGAGGAGCAGACTCTTTTAATTTATACAGCATTTATTTTAGAGTCTCAAAAGTGAGTTATTTCCTGTTCAGTTAGGAGCCACTACTAGATATTAAAGAAAATAGATTTCTATCAGTTGTTTGGTTGATTATATTGTGAATTCAGTAAGGAGTCTTAAAATATAGAATTGGATTTTTTCCTCAGCTCACCTTCCACTGATTCCCAGATTCTGTTAGTCAACAGTCCTATGAATGGGTTGGTGAGAAGCTGGAAAGTGGCTTTGGAGACAAACAACAGACCAACTTGCATGTTTTCATTCAGGAGGTCTTTGTCTTTACTGGGACAGTCAGAAGGATGTGTTCATCACCATGTGCTGTGTGGTGGCCTTAGGCAGCAGCCCCACCTGCATGTCTCCGGTGTTGTTCCTTAAGTGACAGAGTGACAAAAGTCACTATTTTATTTTATGAAGATGGAGACCATTCAGACATGCTCCAGTGATGATATGTTAAGCAAAAATCTTTTGTGTTTATTTGACAATTGAAAAAACAACTTGTAAAAGTGTTCTTTTACTGGTAAAAGAACACTTTTAAAAGTAAGATCAATAAGATGGACTTCCTGGAAAAATAGCAGATATTTTACATATTTTGGGACTGTTGGTTGTTTGCTAAGTTCTTTACAAAAAAATAAATTTCTGCCAGTGCTATCCCATAAGTCCTGCCCCTCCAGCAAAGGAAAGAAAAAAGTAAGAAAAGAAAACAAAGAGAAAAGAAAACTAAGAAAAAGAAAAACAAAGCCATAAAAATCAACTCTGTGAGAAAAAAAATCTAATAAATACAGTTCAGTCATAGAAAGCTTTGAGTCCAGCTATGGGTAATCAGAAGAAATGAATAATGGGCTATAGAAACATCTTCATTGAATCTGTCCTTGACTAACAATAGAGATTCCTGGCCAGTTGTATCTCTCTCGCGCACACACACACACACACACACACATCTTTTCCCACAGAAAATGCTATGCTTGAGTTGCTTTTCATGTGGGCTATAGATAACCAAAGGACCATTTACTCTTATCCAGTTTCATGAGAAGGTTGAAACATTGGCTCAACAAGTCTGATCACCCTTCATGAAATGAGCATTTTCTTTCTCTTCTCTTTTTTTCTTCCTTCCAACTGTCTGCCTTCCTTAGTACATACTTTTTTGTTTTGTTTTGTTTTGTTTTTCATTAACCATTATTAAGACTTTCTTTTCATGCAGAACTATTTTTCATTAAAAGAATTTGGACAAAATATATTGTAACAAAAAAATTCACAAAGTATTATTGGTATTATAATTTTAGGTAAGTTTAAAATACCTCATATAAGTCAATTAGCATAATTTTGAGTTACCTTTACATTAGTTCAAATCCACGATTAAAATTACAAAAAGGAATATTTAATCTTCATAAAAGGCAACAATGCACAAATACAACAATTTTTAAAGAAAATGGAAAATCACTCAAATGTGCTTCAAATATTTAATGGACCTTTTTGCATAAAGGTTGCACTCATTATACACATTCATAGGAGACTAAAAACCTATGTCTAGACAGCTGATGGCTGTATGAATAACATAGTAGATATTAAATTAGAAGGCTTTCTAAATGATTTCACAATTAAGAGACTTTTAAAATTACATTTTTGATAAGTGGCCAGCTTTGTTTAAAACCTTATAAGGTAAAAATATTCTGAAAGACTTTGAGTCATTGATGGCAGTAGTTGTAATACTTTCTGTCAGAGTTTTTATTTTAGGACTATGCAAATTACCATCTATTAGACAAACATTTCTGGAAAGTATGAAGAATAGGCAATACTTTTATCCAAGATTTTCTCTTATAAAAAATATATGTTTCCAAAATCAGTACTCTTTATACATAAAGTTAGAGAAATTCTAGAATGCTATAGTATGCAAAACCAGATATCCTCATTTCAATAGGTATGAAAGTCTACTCCAGCAAGGATTAGATAGGCATAATAGTTTCACACATCTGTAGTAACCTACAGCACATATACCTTTCATTCCAGAGTCCACTGACCATATCCAGTCAGCTCGCATCAAAAAACAAGCAAGCAAATGAACAAAAACAACAAAACCTTGATTGTACATACATATGTTGATTTCCAGGCAAAGTGCAGTAATACGATTCAAAAACTTGCAAACTATTACTCAAACTAACTATTACTCAAACTTCAGAATGCCTAACATTTCACAGATAGCAACTTATTAGTTTTAATAGTGCCTAATTAACTTTGTATTAAACAGGCAAAGCCATCCACAGGAGCTAACAGTTTATTTATACTTTTAATCAGACAAGGAGCAATGCACTAAATGGTAATTCTGCTGAAAAGACAGAGCTCAAAACTGCATATCTGAAAAACTGGTAAGAAGATGTAAATACTATAAAAAGCATTACAAAAATTAAACAAAGCTCAGTAAAGAGAGCCACTGAAGTATAAAGCAATGGCTCCAAACAGTGGAGAGCTGGGAAATGGCAGCTGAAGGAAATTTGTCCTAAAGTAATCCAGTGTCTGCGCCTCTCTCTATGTATCTCTATGTTTCTCTTTGTATATCTATGTACCTCTATCTCTATTTCTGTCTCTATCATCTCTATCTCTATCTCATCTCTCTCTCTGAAACAGAGAAGAAAAATTTAAAAATAGTAGTCTTTATGTGACTACTATTCACCTATATACAAATAGAATTATTTTTCTTCATTTTAGAAATTGTGAGAAACTCTGAGTTAGTGCAATATGACAAATAACAGAGTTATTTATAATAAACAACAGTTTAGTGGTTACCAGAAGGAAGGGGGAATAGGGATAGATAAAAGCAAAGAGGGTCAAATATATGATGACAGAGGGAAATTTAACTTTGGGTGGTGAACACACATATAGTACACATATGACATATTACTGAATTGTACATTTGAAATTTATATAATTTTATTAACCAGTGTCACCCCAATAAATATAATTAAATCAACAAAAATTAATTAAAATAGTACAATATGAGATCTAGTAAAACTAATACTGATATAACAGGTACCCATTTGACTTAAAATTTAATTTTATCTCTTCAATATTTCATGTGTTGTAAAATATTTGTAAAATATTAATCAGTATTTTTTCCTGATATTTTCTTCCATACCCTCCTTTTACCTATTACTGTGTTCAAGCTGCTCAGTTTTTTTTTTTCTAATACTTATTTCCTCAGGGAAGGGAAACATTAGGTTAGAAAAATCAGAAGATTAAGAAAAATGGGACAGGTGTTCAGTGGCCCACAGGGGCCTTAGAAAGAATCAAAACCACAGACAAGTTGGTGAGATCTGAGTTGATATGCTGCTGCAGGAGTGAAATACCCCACCCCACTGAAGCAGCAAGACCCCAGAGAAAGAATAGATATCTCTTGTGGTGGACAGGGTTGTAGACTGCATCCTCAGAGAGTCCCCTCCGCTGGTAAGACATGAAGACAGCTGAGCAGTTTTCATGCTCACAACAGCATACAAACAGCAGAAAAACCCGTAAGATCTGAAGTAGTGGTAAAGACAGACACAACATTAAGTTGTCTTCCTTTACATCTAATTTTCATGATCTGAGATTTTTATCCACCTAATTTTCAAAATAATTATCATTTTAAAACATCATCATCCACCTATATGGCATTTGTGGGTTTGGCGGAAGAGTTACAAACATGGAATCTGATCGCTTGATTTCAAATTCTAACTCTTTGATAATGGCCCAAGCAGGTCACTTATCTGCTCGGTGCCTCAGTCTTAATTTAATAAAAGTAGGACCTACCTTCTAAGGTTGTTGTAAAGATTAAGAAGTCAAATCTGCACTACTTCAGTGTTTGATTAGTGAAACTAGAAATAAAATACAAAAACAGATAACATCACAGAAGCAGAGACTGAGCCATTATGCTCAAGGTAAAATAAATGCCCAATAAAACTTTGTGGACTCAGACTGAGAGAGTTCTCCACCCTGTGCCAGTCAACACTGCATTCCTTCATTGTTACCAGTCTCTGTCTCTGCCATTATGATTTCATCCGATTGCATCACCAGAATGAATCAGGAGTTGACATGCAGCAGAAATAACTTAGAGAACTGTTTCTGTTTAGTATCTGTATTTTGTAATAAAGCATTATATGTATTCTAAAGTATACATATTTTAGAAACTTGAGAAAAAGGGTGCAAAAAAGTAAAAAAGCAAACTTAATATCATCGTTCATAAATAATTACTGTTAACAATGTGATGCCTTTTAATATATATATACCTTTTAAAATTGTAAATCTTTTATATATATATATAATATCCATTTTATATATATACATAGATATATATGTAATAATAACTGTATAGTACTTTTTCAGTTAACAGTATTATGAAATAATTTTTGTATTTATGTATAAATGTTTGCCTCATTTTTAGTCCAAACAGTATGAATTTAACTCAACTATGAACACCAAATAACTTCCCACATTTTGCCATCTCACAACCAGTAGACTAATAGTTGTTATCTAGAAGCATGTTTTAAATGTTTTTCTCCCAACTTCTAAAATAGTATTATGTATTTGTCTCTTTATATTCAATTTACTTCATTATGTCAAAAAAAAAGTCACAAAACTACATCTTGCCCTATATACTGCATAAGGTAGTATGAGTCTGACATCTGCTGGCTACCTGTGAAGTTGCACAATTGTTACCAAATAGAATTTAAATTTTAATTTCAGTCTGTAAAACAAGAATTAGGTCTCAGTGTTCCCTTGTAAATTAAAGATCATTAGTGATTTTTTTGGTACACATTTCAGGTTCTACTTTTCTTAATAAATTTGTTTACAATGATATGTTTCTACTTTTGAAATCATGGGTCAGTATTTTAGATAGAAGTCTTAAGAAAGATTTAAACATCAATATTATTTAAATCTTATTTTAAAACTATCCTGTCGTAATAGTGTAAACTAAGTTCAAATATAAATATTTTTTGTTTTTTTTAAATAATTTAACAGCCTTACCAAATGGATTATTTTTAAAAAATTAAATAAACTTGAAGAAATTTTACACCACCATGAAAATACAAATTGTAGTCCCATTTGGGAATTTTTACTGCCAGTTCTATCTGTTGTTTTCAGCTTATCTGAATTGGGATCTTAATGATTGTCAATATTTTGATCTTTTCGTTAATCATTGTTTATTTAGGGGTTTTGAAATTAGCATCTTTATTTTTCTTGGATGCTTTGAATATGTCCTGATTTATTTAATCACTCACATTTTGTTAAACTGCTCACTCTTACTGCTTTTACATTACTTAAAATTATACTGAAATGAATATTGTTATGCATAGAAACTTTTGTATTAAAATAAGTGAAAAAATTTTATACATAAGAGATTGAAAGTAGTGTCCAAGATAAATGCTCTTTTGGGCATTTAAAGCTAATACTAAATATATTCAAATTCTAAAGCAAAGCAAAGTATGGTAGAGATCTCTGTTATGATTCCAGTGTTATTGGTGGGAAACTATTCACTGGGTCCTCCTTTGTGTGAACCTCGGACTTAAGCATAAGAAGGAATGAGACACAGTTGTCTCACTTCTTGCTCTGGAAAATGCCATTTGTGGAGATGAGATATAGACAGACGTTTCTAATACAAAGCAGTAATGAATCATTGCAATAATAGAGGTCAAAGAAAAATATGACTTCCAAAAGGAATATTCAAGGAACTCTTCATTAATAGAAATTAAATAAAAAATGGGGGTATGAATTCCATTTTTTTTTACTTATACCATTTATGTATATTAACAAAATTATGATTTTTCTGTTAGATGTGTTTTATGATCAGGATTACTAATATAAGAAACATGAGGTACTACTACCTCACATTGAAGTGGTATTATCTGGGATTTACTGAAAAAATTCCTACCAATTCAAAAAGTAATAATTGCAGCACAATGTAGTGGAAATAATACTAATAGAGCTGGGTTTCTGCAGATCTGGTTATTTTCCCAGATTCACTTGTTTTTGCAATATGAGATTCAACAACAATTCAAGCCACATATGATACATCACCACCTCTATCAATAAAGACCACTCTCTCTCTCACACACACACACACACACACAATGTGCTGTTCAACTATTTTTAAGTAATAGAAAAAAAATTTATGAAGATGCTCATCATACAAAATTGCTAAAATTTCATTTACTGAAACAAGCAGGCGGAAGCGGGAGCCTGTCAGATTTCCCCAATCCCTGCCTCCACTCTTGCTTCATCTCTCTCAGAAACTTGACCTCTAGAAGAGCTGTGTTAGGAATAAAAAAGCATTCCCTGACATGTAAGAACCAACCTGAAACAACCAGGCCTGTCCTGATGCTCATGTTTAGGCCATGTTCTTGTCCTGTTGGACATAAAGAATCTCACAGCACAACAGAGTCACTCTGCAACCATGAAGCTATGTTACAAAACAAGACCACTTGATAATTTTGTCTAAGCAAAGAAAAAAAAGGTCACTGGGCAAATAAAACATCCGGTAGCTTCCTCTCCAGGCTAATATAACTGTATTCAGTATATAATACTTCTTTATAGGAATATATTGTATAGTAATATATTTTATCTGCTGCTGCTTTTCCAATTATGGCTTTGGCCTACTATTGTGCATTCCTTTGAGCTAAAATTAAGACTCAGTCATGGAATTGTCCCTACTTTCTGGCAGCACCCAATTCAGAATCCCTGCTTTCTTAGATCCTTCCCAAAATCTCCTAACTAAAGCTCAAGTAACAAGTTCTTTCCAGCATGCTCTTCTTGAGATCCTTCAGTTTCCCATAGTGTATGTTCTTCCAGTGGGTTCAATTCCAGGTGTGCTACCAGTGGTCTTTGTTTGGTGTAGAGAAATACAATTCATTTTTGCACATTAATTTTGTATCTTGCAAACTTGCTAAACTCGTGAATTAATTTTTTCTGTGGGTTTTTTGCTTTTTTGTTTTGCTGACTCCATAGCATTTTTCTATATCAACTATCATGTTGTCCACAAATAGTTTTACTTTTTCCTTTCCAATCTGAGCATCTTTTATTTCTTCTATTTTACTGTCGAGATGTTGAATAGAAGTAGTGAGGATGAAATCTTTGTTCCTGATCTTAGAGGGAAAGTATTCAATTTATCACTGTTTCTAAGTTTGATGTCAGTTGTAGCTTTTAACTGATGCCCTTTATCAAGTTGAGAAAATTCCTTTCTATTCTTAGTTTCAAGAGGGTTTAAGTAGAAATGATATTGGATTTTTAAAAAATACTTTTCCTGTGTCTATTGAAATGCTCTTACTTTTTTTGTCACTAAAGTTAATTATATTGATATATTTTTGAATATTAAATAAACCTTGCATTCTGGGGTAAATTCTATTTGGTCATGATTCTTTTAATATGTTGTTGGATATGATTTGTTAAAATTTTGTTAAGAATTTTTGTATATACATTTATGAGGAATATTCATATGTGTTTGTTTTGTTTTGTTTTGTTTTACTGTGATATCCTTGTCTAGTTTGGTTATTAAAGTAATGTCAACCTCTTAAAATGAGTTAGGAATTTCAACTCCTCTTCTATTTTCCATAAGCAATTTTTTCTTCTTTGAATATTTGATATTTAACAACTTGTTTCCTATGAGAAATCTTCTGACATCTTTATTTCTACTTCTTCATATGTAATTTTTTTCAATCTACCCCAGAGAAGGTGAAGGTTTTTAAGATTTTTTTTTTTTATCAGTGAGTTTTAGTAATTTTATCCTATGACCATTTGGCTCTCATCTCTATAGCCACACTGGCTTATTTGCTGTTTTCTGAATATTCCAAGCATACTCCCACCTCATAACTTTGTGTTGACTGTTTTCTTTGCCAAGAAAGATCTTTGTACAGCTCTTCACCTCTTTCAAAGTTTTTATGCAACTATTACTCTCTCATTGATCCCTACTGTGTTCATCGTATTTAAAATTATAAACCTCCTAGCACTTTCAAACCACCCTTATTATCAAATATAATAAATATATTTGTATGTTTATTTTGTTTCCCCAGCTGGAATGTAAGCCAGGAGAATGAGAAATGTTGTCTGTTTTGTTCACTGTTGAATATATAGTACCTAGAATGATATCTAGAACAATACCTAAAATGGTGAATTGTCAGAATATATTTGTTGAAAAAAATAATAATGGAACAAATGAAAACTAAGTTGAAATTCAACTTTGAAAATAATATTTAAAATATTAATTCTTTTTGGTTGGGATACATTTTACACTACTAGATTCTTTATTTTATTCTTGTCTTCCTGGCAATGGACAAGTGTTAAATAAATTTTTATTGAACAAATTAGTAGTAAATTCTCCCTTATTTCTTAAGGACAGCATGTGAGACTTCAGTTGACAAATCTAGTGGAATACAAATTTCCTGGTAATTTAATTTCTAGAGCATTTACCATTAATAATTTTATATTCATTATTTATAATTTTGACTGGTATGTTCTTTTGGCTTTGAATGTTCATTTGGAAAATATTAGAACTAGAAGAGTATAATTTAAAAAGTTGATATTATAGTCAAAAGACCTAAATTCAAGTCTAATTTTTCCACTTCTTAGACTTATGACCATAGGAAAATTTTTTAAACTTTGAGTCTCAATTTTTTAACTTTAAAATGAATTAATTTTAATTAATTATTCTGATATTATGCCTCTTAATTTTATGCTTAAAATGAGGTCAATGAATTATACATTCTCAATGAATTATAAGTCCTTTCCTAGTCTATTGTTCAGGGAACCTATTTCAATAAATCACCTATCCAAACTCAGAATTGTGGTGGGTGATATTTTGCAGCTAGGCAAGATTAGTACCATGCAAATTCTGAATCAACAGGCCTAGGAAAGGATCAAGATTCTATGTGTCTGAGATGCTCGTGCTGGTCCAGGAACTGTAACATACAGAGGAAAGTCTTTCATGACAGTAGGTGCTTGGATCAATGGCCAGAGGACTAAGCTTATTTGACTGGGATGACAGTACAATTCAAAGCCATAGGTTCCAAAAGCTTCTCATCCTGGCTGATGAAAAGTTCAAAAACTTCAGACTTGGCATTGACATCTAACTTTTATAGATATTTTTGTCCCCTCTTCACTTTTATTATGTTTAAATATGTTTTCTTCTCCCACCCTAATTTTTTAGTGATTCATTTTATACCTCCTGCCTCCTAAGAGTAGGCATTCTACAAAGCTCAGTCTTGGAATCTTTAATAAATAGATCCTGTTTATGAGTTTAATGAAATCTGATACACTTTTGATTTTCACAATTATATGTCCAATGAGAGAGAGAGAGAGAGAGAGAGAGAGAGGTTTAAACAAAAAATGAGATCTGTTTTGTATAACAGAAGCAATGACATCTTCAGCAAAAGCTTGATCCAACTCAAACTGTATCCCCATTAACATAGTTCTTCCTTTTTTTCCTCCAGCCTTCTGATGTGCAGTGTTGATTCTCAGACTTGACCTAGTTTTCTCTGGAATATCTAGGCTCTTTCCTTACAATATTAAAATGGTTATCAAAGTTGCAGACCTCACTTTCTATATTTAAAAAAAGAGATATTTCCCATCCTCCATAGTCCCACTAAACATTTCTTTACATCTCACTCACTTGAATTTGCGCAAACCAGTACTAATCATTAAGAATAGGCGATGATGCAAATTTATTGGCTTAAGCAGTTTGGGTGAAGTTAATCTCACCCAAATCTCATAGCTGAAAATGTGAAAGAGTACTTTGGATGATAAAAGGGAGAAATGAGTGTCAATGAAGAAATGAACAAATGTCCACTATCTTCAGTTCCAGATCTCTAATTTTGCCTTATTTCCTAACATTCCCCACAACTTCAGTTAAGATATTTTTCAAAAAGCACCTCTCATCTCAAGTAACTTCTCCTTGCCTTTTACTCTAATAATTCATATACTCTAATAATTCTTACCTCACAATTGATCTTTCACCTTCCTGATCCACATTGTTTTTCCCTTCAATATTCCTTCAGTTTACATTATTATTTATTTTTATATGTTTGTTTCTATCCAACTAGATTATAAATACATGAGAAGATTAAGATATGTCTTACACCTTTTATATCTTTCTTCAGTACCGAATGGATTATCAAGCCCTTAGTCCTCACTCAATGAACAATTGCAGAATAAGTCCTCTTATAATTAAACAAGAGTGTTGAGTCAAAAGAGCACCAAAGTGGGAAGTAGACTTGAACTTTTGTTCCAGCTCTGTCTTTTTCCAGTCTGCAAATCTTGTACAAGCTATTTAATCTATTGAGCTTTTTCTATAAAATAGGCAGATTTCTATATGCTGTGCCTGTTTCATATTCAATTGTTTAAAAAGTTTTTTTTTAAAAAAAAAAAAAAGAAACTTGGAGAAGAATCTGGCAATGAATTCTGAAGTTTTTAGGCAACACTTCCAGGAGGGGAGCATAACCAAGTTCTGTGACTACCTTTAGAATAAGAAAGTGAAGAGAAGGAAGCCTTTCAGCTGGGAGAATGGAGAAGGACCAGAAATTCAGGAATTAACATAACATTTTTCCTGAACCACAAGAAAACCAGCCTAACTGATACTCATTCTTTTCAAATCGAATTGAAAAAGAAGCTATTTACTGTCACTCTTTTCGCAGTTGGAAATATGGAATTTTCTAATATTTTCAGTGACTTCATAACTCTGGCTCTGTAAAAATCAGCAGTTAAGTAAAATAAAAGCAGCCATTTGCCAGTCAAACCAAATGTATCACAAAGTCATAGAATTTCAAAAAGGAAAGGAACATTAAGAAAGTGGTTTCATAAATTAAGAAAATATCTCAACTTTTTTAACTATGCAAGAAGACAACTTCTAATGACTATGACAAGCTTTTTCAATTTCCCTGAGATGTAAAGTCTCATCATGTCACTATATTCATTGTAATACATATATAAATGCATGTAGTTGGCCCCAAATCCCAAAAAGCCTTCACGTAGGAAGAGACTAATTGTCTCTCAAAACGAAAGCTATGAGACTGCCAGAGAGAGGTTCTTTGTGAAAACAACTCAAGTGCTAACCCTACACCTGACTCTTTCCATTACTCTAACCTTGCATTATTAGCCTGTGGTTAATGTAAATGTGATATTCCTGAGAGAAATCTAAAATACCCACAGGATTATTTCCTAACAATAAAGACAAACAGGAAAACAGATGGAGGTCATTCGGATATGTTTCAAATCCCTGCCCAGTTTTCTCTAGCAAACAAATGTAAGCAATTATAAAAATAACATCTACAGGATATCAATATATACTTTTTTGGTATTTGAGCCCTCTAATTTTAGGAAGAGAATTCTTATTACTAATGAGTTTAGCAGTCACATAATGACAACTTTGCTCACTAATCAACTGCAGTCTTTTTTTAATGCTACTCAACTAACAAGTTTCTTGAGTTCAGGGATACATTTTTATAAATTTCAACCTTACAAATATCATAAAATGAATAAATATACTTGTAAATAATAACAATAATAATAAATATGTGCTTATTTTTTAATTCTATTCATTCATGTCACTAGTTATATGCTTTATATTATAAAGGAGAAGCAATTTTAACAGCATTGTATTTCTTCAATATTTACCTTTAAATATGATACATTTAAAGATATTTCTCATGACAAAACACCAAATACAAAAGTCTGTTTAATCTATAGGAGACTGGTTAAATAAGTTCTGGAATACCTACCAAAAAAAAGTCAGCTACTGTAGAAGATAAAAATGAGCACTGATAGGAACTTTCCACAATGTTTAGTCATCTGTCCTTTTATGTGCATAGTTTTATCATTGTTTTCAATTGTTTTAAATTCTACTAGTATTATCTGTACAGTGACGTTAAAGGCTATAATGATTTGCTTTTTAGACTATTATGTGCTTTAAAAAAATCACAAATTATAGATACATGTTTTATTTTCCACACACAAAAAAATGGCAAGTCTGGCTGTGTAGGGCCTTTATTACAGCAATGAGTATGGGGACTTTGTAGGAGAGGAAGATGCTGTCCAACATGTTGCAAAATTATTTAACTGCAGAACCTTTTTTAGAAAGGATAACCACAGAGCCTAATATTCTATGCAAGAAATATTAGAAATTTCTGACTTTACCAATTAAGAAAATATTTGAGTAGGTTCCCTCTTGTTGTTAATTATATAGAACATGATAAAATGCATTTAACTTATGTAAGTCCTATACCTCCTTTTACTTTGATGCATATTTTAAAACAACTAAATTTATAATTTCGTAGTTTAGGGAAGGGGGTTGGCTTTTTTGTAAAGAACTAGATAAGAAATATTTTAGATTTTGTGAGCCACATAGTCTCTGTTGCAACAATTCAGCTCTGCAGATAAAAAGGGAAGCAGCCATAGATGATACACAAACAACTGGACATGCCTACAGCCTATAACATTTTACTTACAAATACAGATTTGGCCCATGGGGCCTAGAATGTAAATCCCTGGTTAACGTTATTTTTCATGCACATTATAAAAACTAAGAATCAAATAACCCTATAAAAGCATGTGGTGTATGGTATTTTGGGATCTTACACTCCATAATAGGCTAGGGAGCTGTTTAGCCAAGGGTAGTTCCCACAGATTGCTGACAGCTGAGGGCTGTCAGCCAGAAGCAATCCCAGCAACCAGGAGAGATTCCTTCTGTCCTAAAAGGGAATTTGGGACATAACACAGTATTAAGTACGATGCCTCTCTTCAACACAGATAGCTGAATCTGATTTCTATTAATATATTTACTTATTTGCTCAATGAGAATATACCAAAAGTAGTTTATTAGCTAATCACCTATGTTTGGATATTTTAGATTGGTCCTATTATTTTTCAATTATATACAGTATTGTAATTTACAAATTTAAGCATATGGTTTTTTATATTTTTGAAACTGTATCTTCAGAGTTAATTCCAAGAAGAAGGATTGCTAAGTGTTTTATATTAATAGATTTTAAAATATTTGAATTCGTTAAATAAATTGCATTTGCGTACAATGTATTCCTTTATATAATGTGGTATTATATTCTGGTCACTGATATTTTATTTAATATCTTTGCAATGATATTCATAAGTGGTATTGCTTTATAATTTTCTTTTATGATAATGATCTCATTAGATTTAGATATTATTATCTTACTTCCATCTAAAAATAGAATTAAAAAATTTCTCTCTATTTGCTATGCTCTGGTACAGTCATGTAGTAATGGGACCACCTTGTTTCTGAAGGTTTTATAGAATTTTACTGTGAAAATATCTGACTTTAGTGTTTTTTTGTAGAGTGTTTCCTAGATAATGTTCTCTGTTTCTTCTACAGAACTTGCTATGTCTTCTAGAACAATATCCACTTAAATCTAGGTTTTCATATTTATTTGTAGGAAATGCCAACAGTTACATATGTTTTTAAGTTATTCTCTTTCAATATTTATTTCCCCTCTTTTCGTGTAGTACATGAATATTGGTATTTTCTTTCATTTTTTGTCTATTATTGGTTTTATTTTTTTAAAACAACAGAATTTTGAGTTATTAATTAGATATAATTTTTCAATTTCTTACCTCATTTAATTTCTACTTTTATATCAGTTTTTTCTCTGGATGTGTGTCTTTTTAGTTGGTGTTCTTTTTCTAAGTTTTTGAATTGAGATCATATTAATTTCCAGTTTTTCATTTTAATTAATACAAGTATTAAGGTTATAGATTGTCTACTGATCTTTGTTTTAAGTACGTTTCATAGATTCTGAGACGTAGTGATTTTTTAACATGTTATTTTCAGATAACTATAGATTTACATGTACTTTAAGAAATAATATAGAGGCACAATACATCTTTCCTTCAAATTCTCACATGTTTGCATAAGTATATTATAATTTTCATAAATGTATTATAATATTACAACCAGGAAATTAACATTACCAAAATCTGTCAACCTTATTTACATTTCATCAGTTTTGCATGTATTTATTTACATATGTATATTTAATTCTATGCAATTTTATCACATATATGGACTTGTGTGACCTCCACTGCAGTCCAGATACAGAACAGTTTTATTACAAAGATCGCTCATGATTCCATTTTATAGCCATAGCAAACTAGTTCTCTCTCTGCTTCCTCATCCTTGCCAACAAATAAATCCATTCTCATCTCTATAATTTTGTCATTTCAAGAATGCTGTATAGTCTACGGCCGTGCCACTGTGATCAAGCCCCATCCCGTCTGATCTCGGAAGCTAAGCAGGGTTGGGCCTGGTTGGTACTTGAATGGCAGACCACCTAGGAATACCAGGTGCTGTAGGTGTAAAAAAAAAAAAAAAAAGAATGCTATATAAGTTGAATAATACAGATACAGCCTTTGGATGTTGGCTTTTTTTCAATTAGCCTGATTCCTTGAAATCCATCCAAGTTCTTGTATGTATCAGTAGCTCATTCCTTTTATTGCAGAGTAGTATTCTGTGATATGGATGAACCAAACTTTAACCATTCACATTGAGGAACATCTGATTTGTTTCCAGATTTTGCTTATTATGAATGAAGCTTCTTACAAACATTGATATACAGGATTTCATGTAGACATAAGGTTTCATTGCCCTTGGGTACATGTCCAAAAGTTCAGCCATTAGGTTGTACAGTTATTACAAGTTTAGTTTTATAAAAACTACCATATTCTTGTCCAGAGTGATGGTAGCATTTTACATTCTCACCAGCAATATGAGTGGTCCAGTTTCTCTATATCCTCATCAGCATTTCGTGTGATAACTATTTTTTATTCTAGCCATTCTCATACATATATAGGGCTATCTCATTGTGATTTTAATTTGCATTTCCCTAATGGCAAATGCTGTTGAACATGTTTTCACATACTTATTTGCTGTTTATTATCATCTTAAATAAAATGTCTATTCATTCTTTTGCTAATTTTTCAATTGAACTGGTTTTTTTTTTGAGGTAGGTTTGAGATTCTTATTTTATATATTCTAAATACAAGTCCTTTTTCAAATATGTGGTCTGTAAATACTTCCTTTCACTCTGTAGCTTCTCATTCTAACCTCTTCACAGAATAGAGAAAAGGTTGTATAGAGAAAAATTTTTTTTTAGAGCAAAGACTTATAACTTCGATGAGGTCTGTTTTATCCATTTTTACTTCTGTAGATCATGCTTTTAGTGTCAATTCTATGAACTTTTTACCTAGCTCTACATCCTGAAGATTTTCTACTGCATTTTTTCTAAAATCCAATAGACTTACATGTTAAATTTAAGTTTTTAAATTAATCTTATTGGGGTAGCATTAAAAAATAACATTACATAAGTTTCAGTTGTAAAATTGTATAATACATCTGTATATTTCATTGTGTGCTCACCACCTGAAGTCTAGATTCCTTCTGCCACCATATTTGACCTTCTTCATCTTCCCCTCCCCGCTCTTCCCCTCTGGTAACCACTATACTGTTATCTATATCTATGTTTAAGTTTGTGACCCATTTTGGTATAAGGTGAGATTTAGATCAAGGTTTGTTTTGGGGTTTTTTGTTTGTTTGTTTGTTTGTTTGTTTTACCTATGGATACTCTAATACCATTTGTTGGAAAGTCTATCATTTGTTCCACCAGCATTTGTTGAAAAGTCTATTTTTCCTCCATTGAATTATTTTTCAAACTTTGTCAAAAGAAGTTTGCTAAAATATGTCAGTTCCTCCACTAATGCCACACAATCTTGATACTTTAACTATGTAGAATGCCTTAATATCAATTAGAATCATTCTTCCTTTGTTCTTTTTTTTAACATATTGTTTTTACAATTTTAGGTCCAGTGGCTTTCCATATAAATTTTAGAATGTGTTTATATCTACAAAAAAATCTTGCTGAGATTTTTTTTTAAATAGGAATTGTATTACAACTATAGTTGTATTACAACTATTACAATTTGAGGAGAATTAACTTTTTATATTGAGGCTCCAATCATTAAACATAGTATGTCTCTTATTTAGGTCTTTTTGGTTTCTTTCATCAGTATTTTGTAATTTTTACCATATGTATATTATATAGTTTTTAAAAAATTTATAAAGAATTTCATTTTCTTTGGAGCAATTTTAAGTGATATTATTTTTTATGCCTACATGCCCTGGTCTTACTAGGCGGTCTCCCATCCAAGTACTAACCAGGCCTGACATTACTTCCAAAATCAAACACGGTGGCATAGCTTTAGACTAAACTGACTTTTCAACACTAATTGCTTCCTCATCTGTTGACCTAACCATACTTAAATAATAATAAAATCTATATTTATAAATAATCAATGAGTTGTTTAATAGAAGGTTTTTATTCCCATTAGAACTTTCTGGTTTTTATATCTTGTAACTAATTTCTAGTTTTATTGCATAGTTACAAAATATTATCAGTGTATTCTCTTATCAGGATATAAAAATCAATATCTAACTGTAAAGTCTACTTAGTTTTGTTGTACAGATCTTCTTATACTTTCTTACTGTTTGTCCTTTTAACCCTAGAGAAGTATATAAAAGTCTCATTTCTAAAAGTATGTTTATATCAGTTTCTTCTTGCATTGCCTCTAGTATCTGCTTTATAAAGTTAGTTATTTGGTGGGTAGATATTCATAACTATTATATTTTTATTTCGAATTGTGGTTTTGAGAATAAATTGTGCCTTTCTTTGCTGTATTTAATATATGTTGTCTTTTATTCTACCTATCTGATAGAAGAATTGCAAGCATCCTTTGTTGTTTCCATTTGCCTGGTATACCTTTGTCTATCCCTTTGTTTTTAACCTTTCTGAATTTCTTTGTTTATATACATCAAACAATTAAGTCTTGCTTTGTGACTTAAACTGAGAATCTTTTTCTTTCAACAGGTAAATTAAGCCCATGAACATTTATTGAAAAGACTGATACATTTGGTCTCTACTATGTTCAATTATTTATGTTGTAATTACTGTGTCTGTTATATTTGCTTTCCCTACACAATGTGCTTTCTTTACTTGTTCTTTTAACTTTGTATTTTTAACTTTCATCTTTGTCCTAATGGTTATCTTTATACTATTTCAAGGACTTCTTTATTTAAGTTTTCTTATTTAAGCTTTTACTATCTAGTTAGAAGTTTATAATGGTATCCCTGTTGTTTATACAATTAATGAGTTTATTTTACTTTATTCTTTCTCACTCCCTTCTCTCATTTTTAGATTATTTCTACCTTCAAATGATATAATATCTGTATATTATTCTTTAACCCTTCTCTCCATATTTATGTTAGTCTTTAGATCATCAATCAAAAATATTTAATGCTTATCATCAGTTCTTCAACTTTGCTGAAGTTTCCTTAGTCACTTCTTAGTTGGATAAAGCTTATCTTTTTTAGATTACTCAAAAATTAATCCTTAGTATCTTTAATGGTTAAAAATTGTTCATCAATAGCCTTAACACATAAAGGACAATTTACCTAGGTAAAAAAGCTTTTTTTAATACATTCTTTCCTAGAATATTCTAAAAATCTTGCTCATTGCTACCTTGCTTTATAGTCTGCTTTTGAGAGGACTGATGGCAGTCTAATTTTTATGAAATTTGTTTATTTGTTTAGACCTGAAGAACTTAATTTTTTTCTTTAAAGTTTAATAGTTTTACTAAAATATGTCTATGGTTTGATTATTCTGGATCAATTTTCATTGGTAACTAGAAAGCCCTGTAGATCTGTGTTTATTTTATTTCAGGAAATTATAAATATTAGTGTTATTCCAGTGTTTTTCTTTTTTAATTATATTTTAATTATATTTATGTAAACCAGCAAAACTACTGGTTTAGAGTGATTTAGAATACTCTCATTTGAAAAGCAACTTATCTCCCCTTTTGTTGGTATAGGAAAATGAAGGGATTTCTTTAATGAAGGCATTTGGAGGATAGTTTTTGTGTTTTGAATTCGGTGATTTTTTTTCTTTTGCTTTCAAAACTTTTCCCTACTTGCTACATTTCTCTTCACTGCACAATTTCCAGAGTCCACTTCTCTTCTCCTTTTTACCCTCCCCCAAAACAATAGTTTTCTGAGGCTGCATTACTTTTAAGTCCCTGATATATATCTAGTGCTCTGATAAGTAAGGGCTCATTTTCAGTATTTTAGCACTTAATGTAGATTTTCTTTTTTCTGGAGGTGATTTTAGTCTATTCTTAGACCCTCTATTTCCTTCTCCTATCTTCCACTTACCGTTTTGATAACATGGTGAACTTTTCCTTAATATACATTATGATTATCAAGTTTGAGTTCCTGCAGTATTTCATATTCTTCAAAAAATATTTTAAAGATATAAGAAGTTTTAAATTATTAAAGGGCTGAATTTTTTTCATGGCATGAATACTTTTTTATTCTTGATTAACTATGACATGACACATAATTAGGAGCTTGGGTGCTAATTACAAATTTTAAAAAGAAGCCAAATACTTTGATATTTTCTAATTCATAGATGTTGGGGTTGACCTCCACTCTCATTTATACTCATGAACTAGGGTTTTCTTCGGGTTCTATCCAAACATCTAGAGCAGAATATGAAGAAAATAATAACATGTGGAAATAAAATTCACTGGAAATCTATGAACTCCGAAGTTCTTTATCAAGAACTCCAAAGCAACTACAGTAGTACCCCCTTATCCATGGGCATATGTTTGAAGACCTCCCCAGGGGATGCCTAAAACCATGATAGTACTAAACCATACACACACACACACACACACACACACACACACACACACACACACACATTATTTCCTGTACATAGATACCTTTTCACACTTTATGGCTTCTCTTTAGCATATTCAAGTTTCATCATCACTACTCTTATGCTTTGGGGCCAGTATTAAGTAAAATAAGGATTACTTGAACAGAAGCACTGCCATATTGGGACAGTAGATCTGATAACCAAGAGGGCTACCTAGTGACTAATGGATGGGGAATTTATACAATGTGGATACGCTGGACAAAGAGATGATTCATCTCCTGGGCAAGACAGACCGAGACAGCACAAAATTTCATCACACTGCTCAGAATGGTGCACAATTTAAAAATTATGGATTATTTATTTATTTTCGATTTAATATTGTCTGATGGCAGTTGACTCCAGGTGCCTGAAACCACAGAAAGTGAAACCTTGGATAAAGGGATTACTGTACTTCATTTTAGTTCCTAACCACTCTTATACTGTAGGGATTAGTCTAGACTAATTAAACTAAACATACAATACCTTTATTGATTCATCTTGATAGTGTGGGTTTGTTGCTGATTTGGCATATTTTGTTTATTAAAGAACTTCCTAAAATAATTCTGTTAAATTCCAAAGCATATTAAAATGAAATATAAAAAATATTGAAACAATATTCTTCTTAGTCTATATATAGGCGGGCACCGAACCACACTTTAGAAAATTAACTTTTAGTAGTCTCCTCTTTAAGTGCTCCTGCCTTTCTAAGCAGTACTTTCCCAAATAAATGATTTCATCGAGTAGAGGAAATACTTATAATTGGTGGAATTTTCCTAGTACTCCCCAAATTAGACCAGTGTGCAGACAGCTGGCCTTAATATCAAGATACTAACCACATTGAATTATTTTGGAAACCAAATTTAATGCTCTTTAGCTGATGAAAAAATAATGACTTATTTCCTGAGTTCTTTTTCTTCTTATATTTTTCTCTCCCTCTACCTTGTCCTCAAAGATCACAACACAAACTGCATTTTCATA
Organism: Macroglossus sobrinus; assembly: GCA_004027375.1. Taxonomy (NCBI): domain Eukaryota; kingdom Metazoa; phylum Chordata; class Mammalia; order Chiroptera; family Pteropodidae; genus Macroglossus; species Macroglossus sobrinus. The sequence continues at coordinate 61,018 of PVKZ01002610.1, read as the reverse complement.
TCCAACTTGAAAAATATGTTCAGAATCAAAACATAATGTTTATCTCTTTGGTTATAAAGTTCATAGATTAACAAAAACATTTTGTAGGGATAATTGGTATGGAAAATTACAGGAAAACAGTCAAAACTATAAGTAGCTTTACCAGATTGTCTTTCTTGCTGCCTTCAACCATAGCATTTCAAAAGAATGACTGTTTTCCTTCCTTCCTTCCTTCCTTCCTTCCTTCCTTCCTTCCTTCCTTCCTTCCTTCCTCTTTCTTTCTTTCTTCTTTCTTCTTTCTTTCAGCTATAATTTGGATTTTCATTTGAAAGAGATTTATACTAAGTGGAACTTGTATTTCAAACTCTAGTACATCTGGTCTGGCAAGAGAATGAGCAAAATGTTTTGTCCTGAGATTATGCTCTGTAGTGAATAACATTGATTTTAATGATTTTTAAAAGGTTGCTAATATCACCAAACATATTTGTTTTTTCATAAATTTTGCACAGGTTTATATATTTAATATACAGGTAGAATTTCCTATCAATGAGATTTGATATGCACCCTGTTGAAATATACAGAAAGAGGCTTCTCTATTGTCATTGACTGTATTTTTTTTAAGAAAATATTAAGCGGATAATCAAGGAAAGATAAATTTGGGATAGTTATACCAAAAACTGGTATTTGGGTAGTTCCAGGGTAAACCCTACAACTACAAATTTATTAAATCATTGCTAAGGTGACCTTAATAGAATTTAGATTACTACTATAAACTTTTATCTGGTCTCCCTGCCTCAATTCTTGCATCTTCCATTCTCCACATAGAAGTCAAAGTAATCCTATAATATTGTAAATCACATCATGTCATGCTTCTGCTCTACACCATCCAATAACTTCTTATGTCAGAGCCTACTCCTTTTTCACCAATATTATTTACCATTCTCTGACCCCTGACTTCTTCACAAATGCCTAGAATGAAAAGTACATTTTTTACTTTCTGTCAAAGCTAGGTGTGGCCGTAAGACTAAGTTTTCTTCAGTGGAATGAAAATATAAATGTATTTAATACTTTCTGCACTATAACTTTATAAATAGAAGCATTTTCTTTGTTTCCTGTAGTTTCTAATGTTTGAAATACAGAGTTGATAGCTGAAGTTCATCTAGACTTTTTCATCCCTAACACTAAAACCATATTCTGAGGATGATTAAGCAGCAAGATAGAAGAAACTATATTCCTGGCAACTTTTTGAAGCTAAACTTAATACCTATATCTTGATGTCCTTGTAGGAAAAATAATCTATTTTTTCTTAAGCTATTCTAAATATAAATTTTTCATTATTCTCAGTGCTACCTAATTCTAACTTTTTTAGTGAATGAGAATAAAATTAAAGTCCTTTTCATGGCCTACATGTTCCTTGGCTAATTTTAGCCCTTATTTCCTACCTTCACCTTCCCTCAGCTATACTGGACTTCTCGCTCCTTCTTGGACACATCAAGCACATTATTAACTAGGGACTCGGTTCCTTCAATCCCTCAGCCTGTTATGCTCTTTCCCTAGATATACACAACTTTAGTCTGATCTCTACTTGGACCTCCTCTAGAAAAGCCTTCTAATCACTATATCTTAAAACAAGTTTGTCTTTCTTTGTCTGCTTTATTTTCCTTTATAGTGTTTATCAATCCCAGTTAAGATATTACATATTTTATTTGCCTTTTTGTGTATCTGTCTTTTCCACTAGAAGATAAGTTCCTTGAGGTAAGCACTTCAATTTTTTTTCACTCTGTCTCCCAGACAAAGAACCAGTCAAAGCACAGTTGCACAACATGCATGTATGAATGCACGAATAGTTTATTATACTTGCCCAGCTACTGTTCTTATATTATCATGAAGTATATATTCTATCTATTATATCCAAAATAGTTAGGGTGGTAAATTGATATGACACTGATCACTTTTTTGAATAGTAAATTTGGTAAAAGAATCCTCAAGAATTTTCAAAGTGCCACTTGGTGATTTATATTGTTGATTTCATTTTTACACACAGGAAATGGGAAGAATCTAAATGAGATTAAACCATAAATTTAGATTTAAAAAAAAATTTCCTAAGAAGAGACCAAAATGGAAATGCAGTGAATTTGGTGTATCCCATCCTGAACTGGACTTTTTGACACAAGTATTATTTAACATTTTCCAATTCAAATTTCTAAAGATATATTGATCCCATTACTCTGAGATTATTTGGCTATAATTGCTTTATGGACAGGAGTAGAATTTTCCCTCAGTGAGTATTCCCATAATCAATCACACTGGAAAGCTGTCAATCCTGAGAGGAAAACAAGCCGCCAGAGGTGCACCTCGGGGTAAGAAGTGTTAAAAGCTTTTTTTTTCTCTAAGCATTGGATATGCGGCAGGGACTCTGAGAATGAGACCCTGGGAATTCTCCCATTGCTGGAGCAGCCTGGATTTAAACAGAAAGGGAGCCTGGTAACAACTCCGTAGTTTAGGACTGCAACTGTGTAATGTAAACTATTTCCTATGCTGTATTTCTTTCCAATGTGGTCAAACCTTTAGTAACATCTTGATAAATGTTCTTTATGACATAGGAATTAAGAGAAGGAAATATTCCATATTTTAGGATAAAGCAGTCAAAGAGAAAGCAAGAGGCTTCTTTCAGTATTCAGGGTGCTGGTCTCATCCTGGGTAGGGCTGTCCCCAAAATTTATTTTGTCATAATGGCAAATGGCATAAAGGCGATTAATTTAGGCCATACAGCTGAGGCAGAAGCATCACAGTATAAAAATGAGATTGGAAGGACAAATCAGAAGGACATGACACATAAGAGCCGAGACTCTGAAAAACTGTCAGGAATTGTTAAAATTGAGAATTTGAGAAGGTATTCATTTCTGTACTAAAGTCTATGGAGAAGTCATCCCATTTTAATGAAGGCGACCTAGGTAAGATCTCTTTCATGTGTTCTTTTCTATTTATATTCCAGAAATTATTCATCAAAGAAGAAAGCATTTTTCACATTGTAGTAAAAATTATTTTGTTGTTTTACTCAGCCCTACCCATAAATTCTTTAGGAACCGCTTCCTTTAATTATGTATTCCCAGTGGCTAGCAAATAATTGCTTGTGGAAGATATAAACAAGTCTTGTTCTAACAGCATTTATAGTCATTCCCATCATTTGAATGAAATAACATGCATAAAATATCTGTCATAACAATGTTAACTTAATCTTAATTGGTGCTAAGGGTCTTTAACAAATAATAAAAAAGAAAAGCAAAGAAAATTTCAGTTTACTCTTATTGTAAAACTTTCCATATTGTCATTGATGAGATAAAATAAGTGAAAAGACTGCTCTGTACAATTTAAGTTTAAGAAGTCCATTTCCACATTTTTTTTTAATTTTTATTGTCATTCAAAATGTATAAAACTAGGATTTGGTGTGGCAAATAGTCCGAGAAGATACATGAGAATAAAAGGGTCCTTTTCTCTTAGCCCAACTGTGACCTAATTCCAAGAAAATAAACTAGCTTCAAATTATGATTTTTCTAAATACCTTAACTTCTCTCCCCAAATAGAAGTTCTTGGGATTTCTGAAGTTAAAACAAAGGAAGGTCCTGGCTGAGGTCCAGCTTTGTCCTTCACTAGATACTAGTTAGCAACAATTTTGCCAGATATAATTTAGTAAACCAACATATCCTATTTTGTATGGTATAAAAGAAGATTTAATAGACAATGAATGTGTAAATTCTTATTTATGACCTCAGCTGTACAAAGCTTATGAATGTAAAACATTTTTCCAGGGCCCAGGATTTTGTAAAAATTCAACTGTGTCATAGTTCATTTATTTGTCAACGTTCTTTCTTAAGTCAGGCTTTTCAGCTCTTGTCTTTTAATAACTCTGATTTGGACTGAGAAGCTTCCAGCTTAAACTCAATCCTATGGATACTGATTGCTTTTCTGAAACATATTATTAAAGTAATTGGCTCCCATTTAGTCTGTGTGCACAGTGGTAGGGACACAAATACAAAGGAATTAGTACTGTGGAAAATTCCTATGATTACAACAGAAAAGTAAGGATGACAGATTTCACGTGGTTTAAAATCAGATTAACAGCCCCAAATGAAATAACATCTGTTTCATTTCACAAGGGAACATCATCATTTCTTTCTATTGCTGACTGTAATAGATAAGTTTTTGGATCAGGAACTCAAACTGTGCTCTTACTGTTAATTGTGAAGCTGAAAATAATATTTAAAAAAATAGCAAGTCACCATTTCTTGAAGCATAGACTTATGCCTCTGAGCTTCCTGACCTAGAAGAGCAGATAGGTTGGCTCATGGTGTCATCAGAGAGGCAGATGTCGATCTCACTTGAAAGCATGTATTGCCAAATGCTATCTCTAGCCACAAACTCCTTCCACAGCAAATCACTATGAACCCCATTGATCACTCTTATCTCCAGCTCTAAATAGTAGCTACTATAATGGCTCTAGAACCCCTATTCAAAGAAACAAATATGTAATTTGTTGAGTAAATATAATTATGACAAGGTGGTATGAATATGAATATTTACTCTGATATTTTGTGTGTGCATATATATTTTTATAAATGTGCAAGGTTTGATTCAGCCTTGATTTTGGATTTATTTCCAAAATAAAACAACCTCTTTTGTTGGCATAAAGTTGTGACCCTTGAAGCTATGGTTAGATAAAGTGAGAGTTTTCATATAAATAATTTCCATCTCGTATAACTACAGAGCACAAAATAAAGATTCTTATGCTCAGATGATTTTAAGTTTATACATAAATATTGTTAATTATTCAATGATAGGGAGAAACTTATAAACATGTATTGTTCAAGAATAAAATTTTTTTTCCTGGCAAAGACTATCTGATAAAATGTTATAATCTCAATTCATGGGTTTGTAACCATCTCTATTCCTTGCACTTTAGGTTGACTTTCTACCTGAACCAGTAATTAAAAAGTAAAAAAATCTCTACCATATTATTTTCTAATATAATCATTTAACTCAGACTATTCGATTGATTCAAACATTTTTTAAACACCTTATTTTGAAAAAATTATAGATTCACAGGAAATTGCAAAGATGAAACAGAGAAGTCTCATTTACCCATAATCCCATTTCCCCCAATGGTTACACCTGAAGTAATGATAGTACAATAACAAATGAAAGAAATTGATATTGGTATGATGTGTATTTATAGGTCTGTGACGTTTTTCACATATGTAGATTCATATAACTACTAAGATACAAAACCCATCATTGCGAAGATCTCTTTAATGCTATCTTTTTATAGTCACAGTCATACCTTCTTCCTCCTAGCATTATAACCCCAAAACACTGCTTTGTTCTCCGTCTCTATAATCTTTGTCATTTCTAGAATGTCATATAAATGGAATTATGCCTTTTGAGATGGGCTGTTTTCACTCAGTATAATGTCCTTAAAATTCGTTACATTCATTGCATGTGTCAATAGTTTGTTCCTTTTTATTGCTGAGTAATATCTCATGGTATGGATGTAGCTTAGTTTGTTCAAATAGTCACCTAATCTAAGACATTTTGGCTGCTTCCAGTTCTTAGCTATTATAATTAAAACTGCTATATATTATCATATAATTTTTATGTGGACATAAATTTTCATTTCTCTGAAATGAATGACTAGAAATGTGATTGCTGGGTTATATGAAAAGTATACGTTTATTATTTTCAAAAGCTCCTATATTTCCTCTCAGAGTGTCTATATATTTCCACAAGTAACATACAAGAGATCTTGTTTCTGTGAATCTTCAACAGCATTTGGTATTGTCAGTATTCTTTATTTTAGATGTTCTCATATGTATGTACTGATAGCGCATTGTAATCTTAGTTTGCATTTTCTTAATGGCTAGTGAAGTTGAGCATCTTTGTGTGTGCTTATTTGCCACCCATGTGTCCTTGTTGGTAAAACGTCTCTTTATGTCTTTTTTGCTCATTTTCTAGTTATGTTATTTGCTTTTTTGTTACTGTTGAGTTTTTGAGTTTCTTTATATATTCTAAATATTGGTCCTTTATCAGATATGTGGTTTGCAAACATTTTCTCCTAGTGTGTAAACATTTTCTCCTAGTGTGTAATTTATCTTTTCATCCTGTTATGATGGTCTTTTGAAGATTAAAAGTTTTTCATTTTAATGAAGTAGAATTTACCAATTTTTTAATTTAATGTATTATTCTTTTGATATCATGTCTATGTTCTAAGCCCTAGGTCCCAAAGATTTTCTCCTATTTTTCTTCTAAAGGATTCATAAATTTTTTTATCCTATCACTTTTTTATCATGGTTATAAAAATACGCACATAAAATTTACCATCTTAACTATTTTTAAGGATACAGCTCAAGAGTGTTAAATGTATTCACATTGTTGTAAAACAGATCTCCATAACTTTTTCATCTTGCAGGACTGAAATGCTATAGCCACAAAACAGTAACTTTCATTTCCCATCCCCAGTCCTGGGTTAACCACCATTATAATTGTTTTTTATGGATTTGGGTACTTTAGATACCTCACAGAAGATGAATCATACAGTGTTTGTCTTTTATGACTGGCTTATTTTACTTAGCATAATGTCCTCAAGGTTTGTCCATGTTGTAGCATATGGCAAAATTACCTTTATTTGTGAAAGCTGAATATGATTCCATTGTATGAATATACTCATTTTGTTTATCATTTCACTTGTTAATGGACTCTTAGGTTGCTTCCACATCTTGACTATTGCAAATAGTGCTGCTATGAAAGTGGGTGTGAAAGATTTATAGTTTGAAGCTTTATAATTGAATTTGTGATCCATTTTGAGGTAATTTTTATAAAGTATGTGAGGTTTAAGATGAGGTTCATCTTTTTGGATGTCCAGTTCCTCTAGCAACATGTGTTGAAAAGACTTTGGCAGTGTTTGTGCGGAGCTATTTCTGAGTTCTTTCCTGTTTCATTGCTCGTATATCTGTCCTTCTGCACGTACCATAGTCTGAATTAAGGTAGCTGTATAATAAATCATGAAACTAAATGAAGCAATTCTTCCAACTTTATTCTGATTCTTCAAAATTGTTTCAGTTATATATATATTTTTTATTTTCAGATAAATTTTAGTGTAATCTCACTTTTATCTTTAGAAAAATCTTACTGTGATTTTTATAATAATTGTATTAAATCTGTATACCATTTTGGAGAGACTTGACATCTCTACTTTTTTGAGTCTTCCGATTTATTTTGCCTCTACTGACACTCCAGAGGAAGAGTGTACCTTGCTTCCCCAGGACAAGAATGGGAATTCAGGCTCCACTAGGAGTGGGAAGGGTATCTCATTATCACCAGGTGTATTGAAAGTGTCAGCTCCCTACTCAGCCTTTGCTCCTGGTGTGGAGGTCGGGCCACAATAGTGGTGTCTGGCTGAAATACAATAGTTATTATCTAAATGTTTTTCTGGCTTGCAAGATTTCTCTTTTTCTGGTTCTTTGGCGACAGAGAGCAGGCTTTGGGGGGAGCTTTTTTTATCTGTACTCCTTGGTATTTTCAGGCTGTTGACTTCTCTAGCATCTAGTCTGGGATACATGAGGCAAAAAGAAAAATCAGGAATCTCACTGGTATGTTGTACCTCATGTCCTGAAGTCTCTAGTTGGTCTGCATTCTTCTCTTCACCTTTTCACATTGTTTACTGTTTGCTTTATAAGGCCCAAGGTTGTTAGCTGGACTTAGGAGGACGACTAGAAGAAAATACATCTACTCCATCTTTCTAGAAGTGGATCTCCCTAACCATTGTTTTTATCTGGTCATTGCCCAAATACAATCACTCAGTGCCTTTAAATTGGCCTCACATGCTTTACAACACAAACATTTCTTTGTTAATTATTAATCATTTTCATATATATTTAATTATTTCAATTAAAGTGAGAATCAAATCTGATACATAGTGAAATATTCTATTATTTTTCTTTTTCCTTGACTGTTGGAATCATTAAAATTGAAATATTGATTCTCTTTTGTAGCAGTAGACATTGTCATAGAATACAGACTTTGGAAACATTTTTACTGAATCAATTTAAAATTAAAATGACACTTCAATTTTTTAGAAAAATTTATGCAGAAAAACAAGCAAATACGTTCAACACTTAACTTCATTTTAAATGTTTATTTAAAAGATGATAGTTCTTTAATTTTCCAGATATACTTGGTATGTTTTAAAAATTTCTTTCTAACTTCCTATGTGATGTGTCAAAATACAGAGTCCCAATCCTAGGCATACTTTTTTGTTGTACTTGAGAAGGATGACTTGTTTAACAGAACTTAAACTTCCTGAGTATAACCAAATAAAATTAGTATTTTCTATTACCAAGTTTCTTTAAATTCACCTTTAAACCATTATTAATTTTTTTAATTAAAAATAAATTTTCTATTACTTTAATTTTTAATTCTGAGTGAATTTATTGATTTTATTTGCACATTAGATATATCCTTTGAGTTATATGCAACAAAAAAGTTTTTAAAACATCCCAATACATTTTCTGTGCTATTTACATAATATAGAAAGGCATTAATGAGAATTTAGACATGGATACTAAAAAAAAACTATAATTAGAAAATATGTTATAATAAATCCATAATTCTTGATTTTAAAAAACAGTAATTTATGGTCAAATTCTATCAAGAGATAAGCAGTTAATAAAAATATTTTATGATATTTTCATAGCATTAAATAGCATTATAGTTAATTACATATGTAATAAGTCTCATATTTTCATTTGTTTATCAAATAAACTTTAGAAAAATAATTTGTGATAATTAGATTAAGTAAATTACAAATTAAATAACAAAATCACTTTTTATGAACAGAAATTCTTAAAGATAATAGATAACATACCAAAGTAATATATAGATTTTAACAAATATCCTAAACAAGTTTCCCTAGCATTTTTCCATTTGGGAAATGAGAGAGTAAGAAATATAGATGTTACAGGTGAAACAAGTGATTAAAAGTGATTTTGATGTCATTATTCATGAGCAATCACTGATTTCATAAGTCAATTTTATTGTAAAGGCATAATTAGGCATTCTTGAGTCATTAAGGCCCACACAGATGTTATTATTAAGACACATTAATTATGAAAATCAACAAGCCCAAAGAATTTTCAAGTTCATTTCACAGGCCATCAAAAGCAGAACTTTCTTTCCCTGCTTCTCTTATAATTTGTGAATCATACTATTGAATGCTAATAAATTTTTATTATTCTTGTAAAGTAATCTTTAAGCTACTAAATTATCTCATAGGCACTTCTCTATAGTGAGCTGCCTGACATTTGCCAAAGATATTTCTTTCCCTGAAAGTGAATTTATGTTTCTCATTCAAACTTGCTGCTATCCTTACTGCTTTCTAAGCCTAGGCCAGAGCATACATAAAATACTTAGCTCTTCCCTGAGGACTAAAAATGTGGCCATGTGGTCCCTTTCTTGTCTGTGGTCCTGGTAAATTATAATAGCACCTTCTTTTGTTCTCCATGTTTGGGTCATAAATTTTATGGTAACATTAACTATGGAGAAGTAAATTTGGGGTTTGGGGAAGACTCCCCAAACAAGCAACTGTACCGATTCCCCACATAGTTTCAGGTCAACAAGTATGCCATAGCACAGGTCCTATAAACCTTAAGAATAAGATTATGGAACTTGTTATTTAACTTTAGACCATCAAAAAGGGTGACATTAAAAAAAAATAATTGATAGAAAATAGCCTTATTTTCTAAGAAGCATGTAAGTAACAAGCCAAAGCTCCTCGATGTGGTTGTTAAACCTAAACTCCTGAGGAAAACTTCTTAGATTTCAACCCCAGCTCTGGATACTTAATCTCTCTAAGCTTCAGTGTCCTCATCTATATAAAAGCAGACGATAATAGTTCCTACAGAATAAGATTACACAGAGATTAAATAACACATTTCAAAGCATTTAGCACAGTGCCTGTCACATGCTAAGCACTCAAGAAATGTCATTTATTATTATTTAACAATATTATATATCCTCAATAAAGACTCACTTGACAAACAAGGCATGGTATTGACCTTCTGGATGCTGTGCAAAAATATTACTAAATATCATATGAGAGAAATGTACATAGAAAGTTCCAGGTTTTTTTATTAATACTAGAGTAGAATAAATTCACAGTCAATCAAAATCAAAGTAGATATAACATAAGTATATATAATTAAAGATTTCAAAATAATTGATTTGTTTATATGTTTTTAATTTATTCAATATATATTAGTCCAATATATATTATTAGCATGCCATAATTAGGTTGCTCTGCCTTTTAATTAATACCGGAATTTACTTGAATATACTTTAATTTACTCCCACCTAAAGATTAACAATGCTAATAGGGAGTAAGTCCCTAATTCATTGAATAGCCTTGTTCAATTAAAAAAAAAGATTTATTTTCTATAAAGTATAATATACAGTAGATCACTTTGCATAAATTCATTTAAATGCCTCAAAGATGAAGACCAGGGAATAAGTGCAGAACTCACATCTTTTTCTTTTGATGAATTTGATTAAAGAGAAAATTTCAGTGATCGAAACCAAACAATTGAAGCTTTATTTTTTTAAAAAAAAGGTTTTTTTAAGATAAAATTTTGAATTGGATTCTAATATATTGTAAAGTACTACAAAGTCTCGGTGGGAAAGAAGAATGAGAAATTTGTCGGAGTGGGCACAAATGTCAACACTCGCCAACAGTACCATGCAAAAGAATGTATTCTTTATATTTAATTAAATTCTATATGTTATCTTACTAAAAGAAAATATAAAATTAACATTTTTACTGTCCTTGAAAAATAAAGGACAATAGGAATTTAAACAAGTTGAAAGCAACATACCCTGTGTAATAGTTTAGGAATCAGAACTTTCTTTGTTCACTAGCTATTAATACATTATTAACATCAGGCAGGATTTTTTAATTTTATTACTGTGTGTGTTTCAAAATAATAAAAGTAAAAATTAAAGTATAAAAGCTTGCTTACCTCTGTTTAAATATTTTAATTCTGATGTCACAATTTAGATTGTTCTAAAAATAAGAACAAATTTATGAAATTTAATTGATCTTACTTAGACATTTATTCATTCAACACACATTTCCTGACATCTCTAAGGTATCCTGTCTGTGGGAGGTATAAGGCACAAATAAAAAAGCAGAATCCAGGAAGGAGAAAAATAAATGTATATTTATAATTCAGTATGATAACTACAAAGAAATGGTAGTTATTTGACACATAAGATGATACACACTCCCTTTGGTATGAAGGATCTGACATCAGATTAAAGTCTTGAAAGCTAAACTTGAATTAGTCCATGGGAAGGAGTGAGGGGACAACATCCCTTATATGCCAAAGCTACGTCAAGACATTAGAGATTAACAACAGTTTGGAAAACTGCAATGTTAAGAAATGGCAAAGTGAGCTTGCCCAGGTTTGACATGAAGCTGCCACACTAAGTTACATAGAGAGATTTGTGTATTAGAAAGATGATTTAGGCAGCAATCAAAAAAAAAAAAAAAAGATTAATAGAAGATGAGACCGAGGTAGGAAAATCAAGACCTTAGCTGTTGCAGAGTGAGGTGGGGGAAGCAATGGGTGGATTAATGAGCTATCAGGAAGAACAAAGGAAGAGAGATTTGTGATTAATACATATTAGTTAATAGAGAAGAAGAAAATATCATGAGTCCTAGGCTTTGGCCTGAGTAACTAGAAGCTGAGGAAAAAGAGAAAGACTACAAAGGGAGATTTACATTAGAGCATAAACTAATATGAAAATATCTGGGAATTTTAAAACATTGGATTGACTTAGTATGCTGAAAAAACCCTGTTAGCTGGAAAGAGTAATAGAATTTCCCACAGCATCTAATACATAAATGTGCAGTGGTTTTCCCACAGCTTTTCTGCTCACTTAGTATTTTCAGTCAATTTACAATTGGTCATTATGAATTAATCCATTTATCATCTCCATGAGGTTAGTTAATGGAAGCATTTCATTTTTAATCTAACAGTGCGAAGTAATTTTCCAGAAGTCCTCCTGAGAGACTCTGAAAAACCAAAATTCAACTTTAATTTTCTGAGTACTTTTTCTACATAAAATTACTGAAATAAATTATCTTTGCTAGGTAAAATAGCAATCATTGCCACTTAAAAATTCAATTTACTATATAATTATTCAGATTATTTTACCTTGGGGCAGCAATTTTTCTTACTTGAAAGTATTTTAGCCTAAATAGTAGCAGCAAAAGAAATGATAAATACTGCATATGAACTACAAATTGTTTTTGGGTTTGTATATACCCAGTCACAGACACACAGTTTTGAATTGGATTTAGTCAAGTAACTGGTCTAATTTTTCACTAAATCCAAATTGTTTAAAGTATACAAGTGAATTGATTAGTTCTCTGTTATCATGTAGATATTACCCAAGATAATTAAATTAATAATGAATTAAACCGAAACAAACACCTGGCTTATGGCTCTGAGACCAAGAATAAAATGAAATCTGCCATTACTTAAAGGGTGTATTTTAGTTTAACAAAACTTGTATGTATGGTTAATATGCTTTACACAAAATACTGCTACAACAAAATAATGAGCAGCTTATTCATGCTACTAATATTTTTAACATTAGTTAGGATTCTATATAAATTATAAATTTTACTACCAGAATTTTATTATAATTTTATCACATAGCACATTGTATAAATTTCCATAGAGCATTTTTTTAAATCACTGAACTCTTCTCCAAATTATAATCCCCTAGTCACCAAGAATTGTGTGCCACTACCCCAAATGTCCCTCTTTGCTTCTGATTATTATGAACTCTGATGAAATGTAAGCAGTAAGATGCTGGACTCACCACCACCAAGGACGCTCAGCAGATTTCATATCATTGTCTTTGACTCAGTCTAGTATTCTGCACTATAATTTTAATATTCCATTCAAATCCACTGACAGCTTTTCATGTCTATTCAGATTTCATTAGATTTGGTGAGAGTGATTTCATAATATTTCAGTTACATATGAAATAAAAACTAAGTATTCTATTTTTAAAGAAAAGTCCATTTTTAGATATTTACCTAGCTGTGGACAACAGGAAACTGGGTATCAAGTCAAAGACACCAGGAACCATGAACCACAGAAGCATCCTTATAGCAGTACCACATTATGACTGTACAGACCTGTACCCTATAACATCAATATTGTAACTGATTGTTCTGATTATTCAGAATGACAGAAGGATGAACTTTACATGAAAATTATTACAAATACTTCTTCTATACAAAGTAAGCATTGTTAAGGAAAAAAAACGTTTTAAGACAAATAGAAAAGTCTTCCTTTTTAATGACTTCTTTGGTTATAAACAGGTCTTGAGTGACATCAGCTCTATGAATTATTAACTGGTTTTGCTGGTATCTGTTCCGTGTGTCCCTTGAGGACCAGGATGAAATTAATTACCCTGGGTTATAGTTCACAGAACATATTTAATACAATTTACCTTGCTTTAATGTAATATAATTACAAAATGAAAATATATCTTTTGATCTGGGATAGCATATATTACTTAGGAATTTACTGCTGAGTGTGTTGCATACTTTTTATTATTTTAAAAATAAACCCTCAGATGTTCTTAACAGGACGCATAAACAAGGCAGAAATACCAACTCTCTGTACAGCTTCCAATGACGCTTGTCTTAATGTTTCTCATTCATTGGCCCAGAGGTTCCTGAGTTAAATAAAACAGTGAAATATAATTAGCATGTTTATTCCTGGTTATTCTATAATGACTTATTATCGCTTTAGCAAAACAAAACTTGCTGAGAAGGGATAACCCAAATGACTGCTAAAACCACAGTTCCTATTCTAAATGCACAGGAAAAAAAAAATGCTGATGAACTAGGAAAATTTTTATTCTAATCAGTAAAGAAAATTAGTGAATATGGACCAAATACATGAACTATATAAGAATAAAATAGGAGAATACAGAAAAATTGAGAGAAGAAATGACTACATGAAAAGTTGTAAAAAAAAAAAAAACTAGCCTATGTTGACAAAAGAAAAAATATATATAGGCAATGCAATAAATTTTCTTTTACATTGGTTGCTACCTGTTCTCTGGTGAAAAAAAAAAGATGTCATTTATTTACATATAACTATATTTCTCTCCAATAATTTTGTAAAAAGCATATTCAAATATATAGTGATTGATTAGGTATTTTATGAAACTTAAAAAAAATGAGCTGGATTAATAGAGAGCCTGTGTATAGTGTATTTTACCTTTTATTTGGAATACCATTGGAAGTTACTTACATTTTTTCTGTGCCTGGGACCATTATTTTCTATACCATTGCTATCATCTGACTTCCTGAATGGAAAACAAAAAAGATAATCATTAGATGTTTACATTGCATAATATTGTTAGTACACCATCTGTAATATATCATGGCTATCAGATTAATGTAAAAGGGCAATACAGACAGAATTCATTCTTCCTAAAATGGTTTTACTTGTAAAGTTCTTTTTTTTTATTCCATTGCTGGGAAAGGAACTCTCATTACAAATTACAGTGGCAAAGTCCTGTTTATTTTATGCAGAGGGAGAATTGCTTCTCCCTCCACATGTATAGGGGCTTAGGTATGTGGTTATAACTTGAGTGTTGTTTTGACACATGTGAAATCATAGCCAATTGGGAGCTCAGCCAATATGTGAGATGCAAGTGCTGTAATTTGAAATGTTTATTACACTGAATTAGAGACTAATCATGGTCCTTTATCTACCTAATGTGCATCAGAGCAAGAATACAAACCTGGGCTTCAGATCCTTAAAACAAAAGAGACTAAACTAGATAACAAGGATGTATAATGAATGCCCTTCTAGGTCTTATGGGCAGCTTTAAGTTATTAAGTTATTAACACCAGAGAATAAATTCAACTATCTAACCAAATATGTCAAGATTTGGGGATGGGGCAGGTAGGAGAGATTATATAGATTAAATATTTGAGTGGATCAGATAGATTATGAGTGAGCTCTTCGTTGAACTATTTGAAGTGACCAGTTTGTTTTCGCATTATAAATTTAGTACTATTTTTAAGAATTATTTTCACCAAGAAACTATGAATTGCTGATATCTAAACACGTATATAAATATTACATATAAAATGTATTGATAAATAATGCTTACTCTCTGTCAGGAAAAATTCATCTAACTAAAAATTCTGAAAGAGTATTGGTAAAAGGTTGGCGTAAATGAGTTATAGTGCCCTTGATACCTGTATGAAATCTAAAGATACTGAAATAGCCTAAAGATGAGAACTGAAACAGTGACCATGATCTCTGTGGAACAGTATAGGCTGGAGAAAATTATGTACAATATCCTAGTTTTCAAAAACAAAGAGTTAATTCTTTATCCTGGAGATTAAATCAGTTTGACATTGCTCCTAAGGTATTCTACAAAAAATATTTTTTAGATAGGGTAGGCTACATAAATGAAAATTAAATCATTAAGAATTGATAATATGAATAATTGCTCTATATTGTTCTAGCACTGTCCTTTCAGAGTGTGTCTTAAAGAAGCCATAATGCACTGGGACTGGAGTGACCTCAAATGTGACTGCAAGGGGATGGCTAGAAACACTGGGAGGCCCAACTGATAGACTAGAAGAATCAGGCAAGGTTGTAGCTATTTCAAATATCTAAATGACTGTCATGTATTTTATATGGCCCTAACGGGACTCTATACATGAGAACCAGAAAAGTAAAATGTTTAAATCAATATAAATAAGATATCCAAGTCGTCCAGAAAGGTGTAATTAATGCTCTTCCAACTGAGAATCTGTGATTCTAAGACGACACTACTTTTTCCCTAGCTGGAGTTATGGGACTCCAGATATAATTATTTTATGCTCTTAATTTAGAAGCTTATATCATGTTGATTTATTTTACTTTCCATATATGAATTGAGTAAAAATAACTATTTTGAGTACCGTATTTGGGTGAGAATGGTACGTCCCTGTCCTGCTTTTTTAACTCTGGCTACAATACTCACACCTCACAGCTCCTATTGGCTAATAAAGATAAACTTTAAGTACCATGTTTGGTTGGTAACAGTTGCTCAGCCTCCAATTTCCTAGGCTTTTCTTGGCTGCTTTAACTGGTCTCATTTTTCTGATCCCCCGTCATTCACCCTGTTACTCAGATTTTTTTTTGAAGTATCATTGATATACAATATTATATTAATCTCAAGTATACAACACGGTGATTTAACATTTGTATGCCTTACAATGTTATCACTACAATAGGTCTAGTAACCATCAATCATCATACAAAGTTATTATGACATTGTTGACTATTTTTCTTATGCTACACATTACATTCCCATGGCTGATTCACAGACCTAGAAGGTTTTATGTTAAGTAAGATAAGTCAGAGAAAAACAAATAGAAAAAGATGAAAGGGAGGAAGAGGCACAAACTTCCAGTTATAAAATAAATGTTACTCAGATATTAATCCCAGTCTTGGCCACTTCCATCTCTGGACTCCGTACTCAGTTCTCTGATTTGAAGGATCTAGCAACTCTCAGCTTCGCCAAACCAAATTACATCCCCAGTAATCTCCCTCCCAGCCTTTCTCATGCTCAACTCTGAACAAAGGTGAGAGGGTTATAAGAGATCTAGAGACATAATTGTGTGCTTTCAAAAATAAGGACTAACTGAACTCTGGACCAGTGATTTGGAATATGGCAGAGAATCAGAATCAAGGATAGACATTTTAAAGAAATACAGATGCCCAGGCACCAATCCTTGGGATCAGAGATTCTGATCCAGAGATCCAGTAAAGTCTGAGCAACTATATTTTTAAGAAGCATCCTAAGTGATCAAAAATATGGCCAGGGTTGAGAATCAGTGCTTTACACAAATAATACTTCCTTATGGTTATCAAATACCTTCTGTGCATCAAAGCCCATGCTAAGCATTTTTACATATATAATATCATGTAATTCAAAAGCCTTATGTCATAAGTACTATGTCATAAGTTAGTACGTGATGGCGGGGGATTCCAACACAGGTAGGCAAACTCCAGATGCTTCCCATAACATATGCATGTACAGAAAAAATAACACATATATACCATACTCTTGTGATTACCCCCTAATTAAACATTGTTTTCTATTTCTTTTTTAACTGTACTTTACTCAAATGAAAATTAATCCATAAAAAATAATACTTACAGCTGTTCAATTTGTTCAAATTCTTTCCCATCATCTGTGTAACAAAAGAAGAATATAAATATAAAGATTGGTTTATTATTCTTATGGAGCATATATGTTTTAGTTTAGCTTTCCTCCTGAGTTAAGAAAGCACTGTGTGATTTCCCCTCTTTGGAATGAAAGAGAGGTGTGCTGTGGTAGACAGCGGCATCTCCGTCACACCCTCCTCTTTTCCTGATCTCCAGACCTTGCCTACAATTTCAATCAAGTATAGTCTAGTACCTAGAATTTTCAAGAACAGGATTGTTTGAATAATTACAAAATTACTTAAGTTATTAAAATTCAGTACAGAATCAAGAAAGTATTCAGAAGTTAAGATAAATTTTCTTAAAGGAACCATTGGTTTCTCAATCCATAAACCATCAGGTACAGACTACAAAACTGGGAAATTCACAGGAAAATGTCTCTTTTTTGAAAACTCCAAAATATTTTTTAAAATATTTTTAATAAGTTATCTAAGTGAAATAATAATTGTCTTTGAAATCTTTTACATTAAGCTACCACAGAATTTTCCAATATTCTAGTGCCCAGCACTAGATACCAATATCAACTAATTGGTATATAAGTACCAGTAATACCAGATAAAAGTGGTGTGGGAGATATATTTTCATAATTTAGTAAGTTGAAGCAGGAAGACCATCATTAATACAAGCTCATAGCTCACTGTCACCATTGATATTAACACAAATATTATTCCAAATCACAAAAACTAGATTTTTTCCCCAAAAAAAGTTAAAGCCTTTATAATGTATTAAGTCATAACATGAGAATGTTATCTGAAAAAATAAATCCTACCTTGGTTCTTCTTCCTTTGGGTGTACATTTCACAAAACAGAATAATAGCCACTAAAAAAACAACCTCAGCAGCTATTGCAAGAAATGGTTTGAGGGGCACCAGATAGCTCAGCACGACAAGTTCAATATGACTTTCACTCTCCCCTAAATGGAATATTGCATGGCACCAGTAAGATCCCTGATCTTCTTCTGAAAGATGCATTATCTTGAGCCGTGTTTCATTAGCATTTGCTCCAGTGATCACATATTTATCATTCATTTGAACATCAAGAGGAATCTAATATAAAGAGACATTAAAATCCATTTTTATCATATTACATAAAAGATACATGTCATAAATGATCTAGTTTTGAGTGAAGGCTATAAGATAGTGCCAAGAAAACTACTTGCCAGAAAAAGGCATATTAAAATTTGTGAAAACTTATCCGTAACAGAGCTCAAGTTTTATTAGAGTTTGATATCCCAGAGGTAGCAAACAAAGGAAAAGTATACTTTCTTTATGTAGCTCTGAATGTTTGAGACTACAGCACATAAGTCATTGTGAGTAAATATTATATGAGAATTAAAAATACAGAAAAATTCCAGCCATCTGCGTTTCACATTCTAATTCCGGACTAGTTATTCAAGAACTTCCTCTTTCACAAGCACAAGCATATATTAAATCAACTATTAAATTAATGAAACTATTAAATCTGATCATTCCAATAAAGGAAAGTCACTGAGTCCTGATATTGGGAGGTCCTCTGACTAGAACTAAAGATGAAATCCTCAAGCCTTTAAAGCTGATATGAAAGGAATGGTAGAAATCCCCAGTGAGCCTGGTACATGTGGTGGTCTGACCACCTTCTTTATTTTTATATCTGAATTTCTCTCCCTCACAGGTAGGCTGGCTTCTGAGATTCAGTGGATTTTCCCCAACCTTTTAAGAACTATAATAAGCTAGTTGAGGGCTTATTTATTTAATCCATTTAAATTCAATTTTATTCTCAAGTAATTTGATGCCTTCACTGCTTTATCACTCAACTACATTGCTCAATAAATGCTAATTTGCATACAAATGTTCCCAGAGGTTATCTAATGAAGAACTGTCTCTGAGTTTATTATTTGCCCAAAGTATTATAGCAGCCTGGATCCTTATACACAGCATTGCATGTAATGCTTGATACAAATGTGCCCTTTCTAACTCAGAGCTGATAAATCAAAATACTGCATGATTGATAGGCATCCCAAGTGATTCTGATGCAGATGGTTGGTCTACATTTTGAAAAAACATTTGACCTGAAGTTTTGACCTGAACGCTCTTCCCTGCACTTTGTTCTGATATCCTAATACTTAGGGTCAAATTAAGACAACATTATTATAACAAATAGAATTAGAGACTACATTCTAAAAGTTTAATACAATTAGATTTAGAGTATTTTTGTCTATAATATGTAAATAAATAAATTAGGTTATGTATTTCAAAAACTGCAATTGATAAACTTTTTATAAACATACGTTTTTAAAAAATATTTACATATACAAATCTTCAATAAGAATATAAGCAGAAATAGTAATGGTTTAAGTGTACTCCTAAATGATTTTGAGCTATTACTTTGAAAAATCACAGAATCAGTCACTCTTCTTTTTAAGTCATTCCTCTGTCCTCCTTCAACGGTCTATGATGGCATCAATTTTGTTTAAGAACTAATTCAATATTTCATTGTAGATCTGCATTCTCACTCCTACTGTTCTTTCTCAAATTACAGCTTGCTTTTACAAGACTTTAATTTCAATGATCATTAGCACCAAGGCAATAGAAGGGTGTCCCCTAAAGCAGTGGTCCCCAACCTTTTTGGCACCATGGACCGGTGCTCCTAGGAGACTCTAATGCCTGATGACCTAAAATGGAATTGAAGTGGTGATGCTAGTGCTGGGAGCAGCTGCACATATAGATGAAGCTTTGCTCATTAGCCTGCTGCTCATCTCCTACTGTATGGTTCCTAAAAGGCCATTTATGATCTGTGGCTGGGGGATTGCCCTAAAGGACAATTTCTTAAATTTCCCTGCTATGTGAGGCTATTTGGGAGGAAGAAAGACAGCCAGAAATGATTTCTTGAATTCTCTTGATTTTCTTAATATCAGCTTTTTGAATAGTCATTAATTCCTTAATAGGAATTTTAAGTATTTGGCTTTCCTTAGGTCTCTGGAAGGCCAAAAGAAGTCAACAACACTTACTGAAAGAACCTAATATGTAAGTATAAATTAGCAAATTTTTAATTTTTTCTCAGTGACGTGTTGCATTTTATCACAAATGTTTCCAGAGGCAGAAGCAGGAAAAGAAGACTGCTTTTTTTTCCAGTTATTTTCATGAAATGATAGGAAAAAATGCATCTTTTGTTGTTGTTATTAGGGTTATTTCTAAACTCACCAACTAAAAATGAATTTCAACTTCTTCTCAAAGAATTTAAATAAATAGCTAAATCTAAAAAACAAAGTACAACTAATGAAACATTGAGTATCTTCAGATGTATAATGTAATATGCTAAAAACATCAAATGATATTTCTATTAATCATGATTCTTTCTTTATGAATACATACTAAAGAACAAGAAAACAGAAGTATAAAGAGTCCTAGGAATTCTGAGTCTGTTATAATATTATTTCTGAAATAAAAGTTTTTGTTTTCTTTGCATCAAAGAAATATGATCTTACCTGTACAGTCTCATTGCTTAAGTACCAGGTCCAGTTTAAAGGGAAACAATCTTGACATTTACATATCAAGACAGTTGAATCCCCCACATAAGTGATCAATGGTTTGTTCTTTCCATGAAGTTCAGGGACTAAGAAAAATTTAGAGAAATGTATATTACTGAAAGATTTTGAATAGGGGGGATGTATTCAAGTTCAACACAATTTCTTCTTTCATTTTCTCATTAATTATGATTTTATATAGTTTTAGTTCCATAAAAAATGAAACTAATTTCTAGTAGTTAGGGTGTATAGTACTAACAATAATAGTAGTAGATATCTCAATATAATTATTGGTAAAGTAAAATTAGAAGAATGATCTTCTGTTATTGAACCTAATAACAATACAGGTATTGTAATAAACTGTTAATTGCTTTGGATAAGAAAGAAACTTTATATTTCAAGACTATTTCTTCCCACCTAAGTTATTTTAAAACAATTTTTTTCAAAGTTTTACCTTAGATGGCATTTGAGTAGAGACAAAATTTTTAGGATATAAACTCTTCAGTTGATACAGATTAATAAAAGCCATCAAAGAGTTGAAGAGGTAGGAACATGAGAAAAGGACATAGGAAAATTTGTAGAAAAACAGTAGGAATGAAAATGAGATTTAAAAAAGTTTCATGTGGTTTCACAAAAAAAAATTCATTATAATAAAATTACTAAGAATGTTTTGAAGCAGATACCATTAGTAACAGAATAAAAATGAGTTCTGAATTTAGAAAAATTAGGTTTTAAGGATGTGAATAACTTAGACAATAAATTAAAACATAAAGAACATAAGCAACATTAGAAAAAAAAAAAAGCCAACCAATAGTTTCCATAGAGAAACCAGTTCCTTTATATTGTCCTCAAAGTATATACTGTAGAAGGTATAGTTACATCGGAGATGTAGACTGATCAACAAAGATTACTTTTCATTTTTCTCTTTTACTAATTTTAGCAGGTTTCATGTTTTGTGTTGTGTTTTGTTTATCCTTTGTTGTTGTCTGGTTTGCCAACAGAGAGAGAATGTATGAAATTATGTCTAAATTTTAAATACTATGCTGAAAATTTTATAGGTATTATTTGATATTCACTTGTTATCTTCTTTTTAGATTTTATTATTGGTAAGATCAGAGTGGATAATGGAAAGATCAATTTTAATTACCATAATTAGGTTTCTAGATTAAATATATTTTCCAGGTGCTCTTGGCTTTTTACTACTTGAAGATAATTAGACACTGGCTGGATGTGTGAATTATAAAGATGAGGAAGTAGAAAATAATTGGTAATAACTAGAAAAAGAAGTCCTATTTGTATAAGTACCAGAGAAGTGGCAAAATAGAGTTGGAGGATAGTATTTTGTTATGGGTTCTGTCTTTAGGTGATTACTGTTACAATGATGAATGTGAGAAATCCTTTTTCCTTATTGTCTAAAGTAGGGCTCAATATAATTACACCCATCACCTTTTCCTTCGTCAGGACTGCTGACCAATAGAGTATTGAATGAGGCCCTGCTAATAAGAAAGAGATGCAAGTAAGAGGAAGGTGTGTCACCCAGAAAAGCGTAAATGCTTCAAGTGATCATAAGAAGGATGACAGAGCAATTTATGTCAGTGGTTCTCATACTTTTCAAAACCAAGAGAGCAAGTTTTGATTAAATTGAATGGCCCACAATTTTATATTAGCCAAAGATGTGAATCACCGATTTATAATCACTCCATTAATAGTTTATGAAAACCTAGTAAGGTATCACTAGGGTGCTCCTGAGAGAAGAGAGAGATGAGTACATGTGGCCAGCTTGACTAAAGCCATCCAGACAGAAGAAATTGGTGAGCTGACCTTGCCAGAAGGTATTCTGAGCCCTCCTTTTGAGATTCTTCTAGTGCCACATACTCACTATTGGCCACCATTAAGCTGAGGGATATTAACGGATATGTGGTTAATATGTGTCCATTTCAAAAGTCAGGTCATGAGTGTTTGAGAGATAGCACAGTGTGACAATGATGTAACCAAGATAAGATTTGGGTCCAAGAAATATTTGAATTAGAAATACAGCTTTAGTGTTACTAGTACTGAGTATAAAAGTAGGTTATATCTATCCTATAGTGTTGCTGGGATTAAGTATGAGAACATAATACACAGACACTATATTATGAACACCACAAGCATTCAAACTTTTGTTGTGATCATGTACTGGTACTACTTTTCTTAATTGAGCCATTTGTAATGCTCATGGCTTTTCTACATAGTGGTCATTAGCCAGCTTACTATAATAGGTTCTCTTGTCACATGCAGAAATGACTAGACCAGTTGGCATGTGGAACCATGAAATAGAAGAAATGGGACCTAGATAAAAAAGAGAGCTGAAAATACATCTGAATTTATCTTAGAACCATAAAAATGTGTAAAAACAACCCCAAACAAGGAAAAGGCTCCAAAATGAATTTTTTATAGACCACTTAAACTCATTTGAGAAAGAAGATTAAAAGATAAAAAACTGATGAACAACGGATGAATTCATAGGAGACAAGGCCCAGAAGAATGAAGAAATAGTAGTTTTGAGATGCTGGTGATGGCACCAATCCATCCTTTAAACAACTTCTCAGTGAAGCTGTAAAACAATTTCTACTACTTAAAACACACATTCACATGATTGACTAAAACAGTTGAATAAGATTTTCTTTGTCTTAAGGATTACAATTTAAGTATAAATTAGAAAATTTTAAATCAGAGTGCCTAATTACTGCTCCTTACCATAACAAGAAATTAAATTGGTTAAAAAAATAAAAAGAAAATCTCATTTTCAGATATATGTAATATATGGAACAGAAAGAATACATGGAATAATAACTTTACATAGTATCCTGAAACCTAAGACTAAAAAGGAAATGGCCCACTCACCACATACTGGTTTTAACAGGAAAAGGCAGAATAAAGCAAGTAATACTTTGACACAATCAAGAGCTAAAGAGTGAGCCCTTTCTCCCCTCTTCCTCCCTACTTTAATGTGTGGCCTCAAGCGTCCCATGTAATCTCCAAGCCTTGTAAGTAGTAAATCTAAGTAATATATCTGTATCTTTGGAGAGTTCCATGATTGCCGAAGGGCATCTTGCAATCACAGTAAGGACCACAAGGGCTGGTCTCATTACAACATTGATCATGGATAGGCTGACACCAGTATTCTGCCCTGTTAGGTAAAGCTACTTTTGTTTGGTTCAGTTTTCTCAATCTTCAGCTACACCTTCAAGGCTCATTTATAGACCCAAATAACACTCTAATGGAGGAAAATAAGCAATATGAGAAAATTGGAAGCAACTCCAGTATCCAAGAGAATGAGTGGACAGTCTATCCTGATATTAATATAACAACTGTATTTTATAAACAAGATGATAAATTTAAATGTCAAAATGTTAAAGGCCTAAATTAGGCTGAACCATGAAATATTTTATTCTGTTTTGTTTTTCTTATGATAGAACTAGTTTCCTCACTAGACATTGGATGTGGTGGCAACAGAAGGCTGGGCAGTAGTCCCTGGTGACTTAAGTCCCTGATGACCTCAATATAAATTCCCTCCTCTCATTCAACCCTCCAGTTATCCAGTCCTAAAGAGGATTGACCTAGATTAGTCATGCTGCAGGGCACTGACTGGGCCCCATTTTCTAAGAATGGGAATTTGGTAGTATAAATAACCCAGCCTCATGTTCAGCATGAAGTTTTTCTCTGGACCAGGAGAGTAGTAACCACCAAATTGAGCGTAGACTGTGAAGGAATAAATGACTCTGTTTTGGTTAGTAAGACCTAACTAAGGAAAAAGATGCTATCCATGTGGTCAAACCTCCCAAGGGTTTCAGCAAGGTTAGTGGCCAAAACTGGCCAATAATAATAATAAATATTACTTTGCTGGTGTCTCCTTTTTGTGCATATTTCCATATTGGAGATTTTGTTGTGAGGAAGAATGATTGGACCAAGTGAGAACAAAGTTATTCTTGGGTCTCCTGACAAAGCACTATGAATCTATCAGCTCAATACCACTTTCTAATCACACTTCATTCCAATATACCCAACACCTAGTGTAGTTTTATCATGAAATGAAGTATGAGAACACAGTAGCACCTGAGAGATAAAGTCCCATTAGGAAAGGTCAACCACACTTTAGGAGAGACTGCAACTAAAGACCTGCAGAATAAGCAGAGATCTGAGCATGGCTAAAACAGGAATTCTTTTCTCAAGCCACAAGACTCCTTCTAGACCTCAGATGGAGCAAAGCCACACCTGAGTACCACCTGGAGAGGTACAACTTGTACATATTTGGCACTGCTTTTTAACAATGCAGCTGTGATGCAGTTACTCCTATAGCCAAGCTAGTCTTGCCTTAACACAAACTCTGCCATGAAGGCAAACTCCGAGACTGCTTGTGTTGCGTACTAGTTCAGAGCACAGTGTCTGGTTTCCCAGTCTGTTGATCTCCCAGGTGTCTATCCTATTTCTCAATCTCAGCATACTTTTTCCTGGAAATAAATTAGGGTTATGTGTTAGCAGGAAAATATGTGTTGAAATAGGATCAACATACTGAAATTTACTCACAAGACTAAGACTCAAAAGTGTGTGAAAAGCAACATTTTGGCGGACAACATGGCAGAAGATAAACTGTTCCTCAGTAAACCTCTAAAAGGCAAAGGCGTGGGAAGCATAATGGCTGGCTGAAAGGACTTTTTAAGAAAATCTTGGATATTTATTGAGATTTGAGTGAGGGACACATTGCCACACTATTAAACCATCTCAATTAAATGTTAAGATCAGAGAATAGACGGCAGATAACAGTGACAATGAAAGAGACGCCAAAAGGAAACAAAACCAAATTCTATTTCCTTTTCATTTCTCTTTCTTTTTTTTTTTTTTACTATTTCTTAGATTAATGGCCAAGATGACATTAACCACTGCTCTGCTATGCTTAATATGGCAGTGTCAATCTAAATTATAAAATGTACTATGTTCAGGGAACATAAATTTGTTTGACCTGCTCCAGAGGTCACAGTTCTGGGCTGCAGCTTACGTTCGGAAATATTTATGACTAGGAAGACAGTGATATAATATTCTAAAGTGTCCTGTTGACCTTTTGGAACTTTGCATAAAGTAGGCCACATGAGAGTCTTAGAATTGGAAGAATCCACTTTTGAAGATGGTAAAATTGCTGATTCACACTAGTGTCTAGGAAAATGGTGTCTAGGATCTAGCCAATGAAAATGAAAATTCAGTGGAGCTGTAAGGATGGAGATTTCTATCTGCATATTCATGGAACAACCAGGTGGTATCACTTTCGGCCAAGGGATATTTACGTATTTCCAAATTAGAGAAAAGAATCTTCCATATTGTCAAAGACAGCTAATTTCAACACAGTTTTGAAGCTGAAGTTCTAACTGATTCTACTATGCTACAGTTCCATATTTTGACTCTTTGGATACTTCCCAGTGAAGACAGATGGCTGGGCCAAGTAGCTTGGTACTGTCAAAATCTCACCATGATTTCCCAAAAGTTCCATGTCCTATTATTTGTTCTTTATCAACCAAATTTCTGCATCTTTCTGCTAAGAGATTTTAACTAATAGGGAAGTTTTCACTTGCTACCTCAGAATATCCCTCCCCTCCCATTACCAAGAAACATTGTAGACCATCACTCATCTTTCTTGTGTGAAAAGTAACACTAACATATTACACGGTTGCAAGCTTCAAGTGACTTTTGCTATCTTTCTTGTCACTGGCATCAACAACCAAACACACACACAAAGTCAGCAGGTTTTTTTGCATCGTACTAATCAGTGATGTGGATGCCCTTTAACAATCTTGTAATAATAAATCAACCAGTTCCCATAAAGACAGAAGCAGAAACTTTGCTGATGAATTGTTCAAAGAACTCAGTTGCATGCACTATAGTTGACCCATGTAGTCAATACCAGAATTTTTTTTTTTTTGGCTCAACTTAAGATAGAGGATAAAACAAATTTGTCATCCACACTCAGCTGTAGTGCTGCTCAAGGAAAAATAATCCTTCTTAGGAAAAACCAGAAGCAACTCATGTAGAGAAAGAATATAATAGAATATTGATTAAAATGTATACCATTTTATAAGGCTTACAATTCTAATTATATAACTTTAATATGTTTTCTCCATATGCTAAACAACTTTAAATTGTAATCAAATGAAATTATTTCTCCAAACAATATTCAATTTAGATTAATTACAGATAATTATTTTCTTACCAAAAAAAAAGATCTGAAAGGGCCCAACTTATTAATTTTATAAATATCTTTAAAATATAGTACATCCTTAAAAGTTACATTAATGTTAAGTGGACATTAAAAACTGATAAACTGAACCAAACTGCTTCAAGAAAACTATTAAAAGAAAAAAAGTAAGTATTCAGTGGCTCTTTGCATTCCTCAGGCATTTGATTTCACATGTAGGTGTTCCTGACACTAGTTAGCATCAGCCTAGTTATCTCAAAATAGATACAAAAGAAGGAAACCTTCTCCAAGACTACCCTACATTGTTTATTGGTATATTGAAAAGTAAAATGCTTCTGTTAATGTTCACATTAGAAGAATGATCATTTCCAAATAATAGTTTAAGTAATTTATTATAAGACAGCTAATAAGAAAAATGTAATTTATTCAATATTTAAACTTTAAAAAGGCATAACTAGTACATATTTCTAGAAAACAGCCAGTTAGAAAGAGGGGGAAAAAAGCAATTTTAAAGTTGAATCTCCTGGAATCACATTAAGCATCGAGATTTGATGAATCTTATAGGCCTTCCTTACATATTTAAAGGACACTTGATAAAATGTTTACTAGGACTGTGTATGTGTGTGTGTACACACATGTGTGTGTATGTGTTTACTATCCTTTTAGATCACTGGGAAGAAAGGAAAGAAGAAAAAGAGGGAGGGATGAGAGTAGGGATGGAGGGAGAGAGAAAAAAGAAAGGAAAGAAAAAAAAGGAAAGAAGGTAAGAAATAAAAAGAAGGATTAAGAGAGAATGTATATGATCAGAATAATCAGAGGATGATAATAGTTTATGCCTTTGCAAAGACAAAATTACATAAACACAAGAATTTATTATATTTACCAAGAAAGAACATTTATAAAACTACATGAAGGAAATGAATCTGTGAGTGTAGAGGGAATACACGGAAAGATATAGGAGCAAATCTTCTTAAACCATGGCACTGATGAAGCAGGCCATTCTGTTATTGATGGGGCCTTGGGGATGTATACATATTTTTTGCCAGAGCAGCTAGCTGGAGTTCACAATTTTTAAGAAAAGTAGAGAATGATTTCTCATGTACTCTGGGAAAGTGCTATGAAGCAAAGCCCAAAACATTTAATATGGCAACAGACCACATTTCCCAAATACCAACATGGACACTGTGTTTCACTTATCTATCACAGAATATGGGTTTTTCATGAAGGTAATTATCTGACTTGAATGACTAGACATTATTATGAGATTGAGACCTTTAAAGTTTTGGTTTAATGATTTTAAGAGTAAAATATTTTTATTTTTTTGTTGTTGTTCACACAAAGGAGAGCTATGGATTATATTCTGGTGTTTGTCCTTACTTGATGAGATCAAAAGCAACCTTTTGTGCATCTCCATATTATTTTTAAGTTTTATATATCCCTATAACCCCAAGTTCTGGAACCACTAACACAGAATACCAAAGCATATCCTTACAGTCTAGGAATGCAATAACTCAGACAACTAGAAGGCTATTATAAAAGCTCTGAGTTTAGAGGGATAGATGATACAAACATACATATACACGCACACACTTACATACATACATACAAGAAACTGCTATGATTTGCAAATAACATGGCAGCCTCGTCTTTCAAACTAAATCCTGTGTTTTAGACTAGGGAAGGGAGGCAAGAGCGGGAGTAGATGAGGAAATACAATTTCTACCACTGGGAAGACACTAGAAAACATTTTTTTCAAAATTGCCACTTACAATTCAATGGAAATCATATCATTTTCTTTCAACTGCATTATGTCTACTATTATAAAAATAATTTTAAAATTTGGGGATTTAGAATTCTAAGAATAGAATGCTGAAGTTACCAGAATCAGTTATTAGTACTGACCTTTGAAATTAAATGTTCCCCTTTGTTCCTTTTCCTCTTGAAAAAAACAAGAATAACTTCCCATTTGTTTGCTATTAATGATGGTGAACCTAAAAATAATTTAAGTTATTAATATAGGCTTAATTCTAAAAACTCTTAATGAAAATGAAGACTTGGCCATTAATCGAAATTTAAAAATAGAAAAAAAAATCTGTAAATATACAAATTAAAATATTAGCATAACATTCAAGTGACAGCAAAAAAAAAGAATGCCAGTCACCAAAAATATTTAGAATTTAACTAGTAACTTTATCTAGCTGTACAGGTATACTCACACGTATTGGGTATACAGGATGCTTCCAGTTGCATTGATGAGATAATTAGTCTCAAGTAGTTCATCACCTTTTCTCCAAGTCACATTCACTGAATTCAGATCCCCAAATGTTGTGAACTGGCATGTGAGTTCTATATTAGAAGGTCTTTGCAAAGTGATATTTTTTTCCACTGAAACACTGGAATGTTCTATTAGCCACAAAATTAAAAAAAAAAAAAAGATGTAAAAGTTACCCTTAGGGGAAATCCAATATAAAAAAAAAAAAAACAGTTTAAATCATCAACAATAGCACTCTACTGACAGTTTCTTAATGTAACATTCCTTTCAAGAATTATTTCTCTGTCAACATAGATTTGGTTCCTTTTATTATTTATTCTCTTTCATAGGCACAGATGAAGAAAAGTTTTGTTAAAACACTAACAGAATCACAAAAGCCTAAGTCTGTGATCTTAATCCCAAAATATTTAGCTGACAAGAATATAGGGGGAAAAAAACATATAAAGTAGTGCTATAAACAAACAAAACCTAGGGAGAGGACTGTTTTAACTCCTTTCAGTAATCATATTGGTAGTTATTACAAGAATGATTTGTGTAAAATGTGGGTTTGTATGAGTCTTCTTACTCCTTAAGAACTTAGAGGAATTGAGTAAAGATATAGATCAAAGGCAAAAGAATTTTAAATAAATACCCTGTAGTATTAAATTTTCACTGAACTTGAAATACCAGTACAAAGCCATGAGGTGATATATCTATATATAATTATATATAAGTATACAGAGATATAAATATCCCACTTATGAAGAATACATAAAGCCAACTTTTTTTTATTTTGAACAGTAGTAAACAAAAAAAATATAAAGCAAGTACGCTGCTCTTCCTATACTAAATGTACTACAGGTGACCAAATAATAGAGAAGGAAAACCTTCTCTTTATAGAATTTTGGCAAATAAGTGAACAAATGTAATGCAATGATGTTGCAACCTCTAATGAATCATGGATCTTGAATCAAGCATTTTGCGTCAATTGCTACGATCATTTAAAAAACGATGTGTCTCTCTCAAGGAGGAACACCCCACTGCCTAGGAAGTAATCCAGTATTAAAGGGGCAGGGAGTCTTGAAACTGACTAAGTCCCTAGATCCAATTACTAGGAAATGCAGAGGAAAGGAAAACACGTTAAAACTACACCCCATGAAAATAATCAACAAAATCCAGATTGTGAGAAAATGCTATAAAATAAATAATCTGGTTTTTTTAATTAGAAAAGAGTGAGAGATAAGCCTAAAAATGCTGATACTTTAAAAACATGCCTTTAAAAAAAAGTAAAAGTAAACTATAATATTGAGAACGTACACCTGGGTAATAGAACAATTTTAAAAAGCAAGGAAGGGACTATATAAAAATCAGCATAGTGATGGTTACTCTTAAGGGGAAGAAAAGGGTTGTGTTCAGGAGAGGAGACTACAGTGAATAAACACATTTCTCAATCTTGTGCTCGACAGTATGGCATTAAAATTAGAATGCAGAGCCAAAATATACAAAGGGGAATAGAGAACTTAAATAAAATAGCATCATTTTTAATTACCTTTAAAACTTTACAAAAATGCTTCCTTAAGCAAAGACCAGATGCAAAGTTTGCAAACAGTTAAGTACAGCTAGAGTAAAGCGCTTTGTGAGCACATACTTGAAATAACTACTCATGTGATTCCAAAATTACTGATTTGAATTTTATGCTCAAAAAGAAGAAGAAAAATACCTTACGTATAGTATGACCTTAACATGATTTAATTATATAGAGAAATTGAGTCAGTAAAACTAAAAGGATTTACACACTTCGTCATATTTTTCTGACCATCTGCTACATTCCGGAAATAACCGTAGGTATAATAGTTACAGGAGAAAATGTTTCAAGATTTACTACATCTGGTCCTGAGCTTGTTTTATAAATTTTCCTCTCTTCACCTTTAACTCTTAAAAAAAAATAAAATACCCTTAAAAAGGTTATTCCTATCTCTCTGTCAAAGAAATTTCCTTCATTGGTCAGTTTCACAAAGGAGTTCTCTATACACAGTCTTTGTCTTCACCCACGTTCTTATTTCAATGTAGCATATTCTGGTATCTTACCAACCACATTACTGAAAGTGCTTTCTCTTATTTTAAAAGTTGCCTAACTGTTTAACCTGACAACCTCTTTTCAGAGTTCGTGTTTTATTTGATGTCTCCAAAATATAAGATACTGCCAGATACTACCTACTTCTTCAAATTCTCTTACTTTTCTTCTGTTTCATGATCTAACATTTTGCTAGCCACATCAACTTTTCCAACTACCTGAAAATGTTGATGTCCCTTGGGACTTTGCTCTCTGGCCTCTTTTCAATTTCACACTCCCAGTGATTATCTCTAATACCCTTTATTTGCAAACCTCTTGGCTCCTTTCAAGACTTATTTCTTGATCCCCAGGCCCATATACCTCTAGGTGTCTACTGAGCATCTAGACCTAGATATTCCACAGGTACTTCAAACTCAGAATATCCAAAGGAGATGCATTAGCCTTCTCTTCCCCTGTGACTTATAACACTGAATCACATACGGTAGAATTCAGTTTATTCTCGCACTGAAATGTCAAACCAGTTTGCCCAGTTGTCTCCAAACCTCTTTACTATAGGCCTTTGATGGGTTCAGGTCACACTACCCCCAAAATATTGCACCTTAGTATATTGAATATTTAAGCTGAAGGAATTTGAGAAAACGGCAGAAGCAGAAAGGTCACTCTGATCTTACCCCTTCTTCCCTGAAACAGGTCATAAAACCCTCAGGTGAAGGGTGCTTCCCCATACTTGGAGGAAAAGAGAATCCTTATTTATCTTCCAAACCAAAGGGACATAGAGAAGAATTCTAATAAAGAGGCCTTGTTAAGCTTCCCCCAGGTTATTACACTAATCTCATACTCTGACCTATCGTATTCCTCCACAGCTGTCCACCCTTCATCAAACTTAGCATAAACATACTCAGGTCAACTGTTTATTTTGATCTTCATTTCCTTATGAAGGATCCTGTGTTATGTAAAGCATATTAAATTTTCTCCTGTTAATTGTCTTTATCAGTTTAATTGTCAGACCCAGTCAGAAGCCCTAAGAAGGTGAAGGAAAACTTTTCCCACCCTTATACCTTCATTATCTTTCACCAAGACCATACAATGACCTCCTAACTTCTCTTGGCAATGGTTTCACTTTCTCCACATATTTTCTATAACACCAACATTATATTTCTAAAGCAAAACTCAGGAGAGTGGACTACTAATCAGCTGCCCTGATTAGATTCTACCTCTCATTTGCAAATAAAGTATCTTTGTTCTTTTTTTTTTAATTGTGGTAGGAATACAACATGAGTTCTACTGTCTTAACAAATTTTTAAGTGCACAATACAATATTCTTATCAATAAGCACATGTTGTACAGATCTCAGGAACTTGCTCATCTTGAATAACTGAAACTTAGTACCTTAGAGGAACACCTTCCCATTCTGCTACCTCCCCCACCCCCAGCACTCCCAGATTTGGGCAATCACCATTCTATTCTTTGCTTATGACTTTGACTATTTTAGTTACCTCATATCACAATAGTCAAGATGTGGAAACAATGCAAATGACCACTGATGGATGAATGGCTCCAAAAAATGTGGTCATATACACAAAATGGAATATTACTCAGCCTTAAAAAATAAGAAATCTGACAACATGGAACAACATGGATGAAACCTAAGGACACCACTACAAGTGAGATAAGCCAGCCATGGCAGGACAAGCACAAAAGTCCACCTGAATGGAGAGGTCTGCATTTCTTTGGTCTCTGCTCATAGCAATTACAGTCTTTGTTGGCACTGCATGATCCTTGGAAGGATTCCTCTGGTCTGTTCTGAGCATCACTCATTACTGCTGGCCTCTGCTCAGCCCGAGTCTACTCTAGCAGGATCATCATACACAGAATGAGGATCCCTAGGCCTTGCTGCTGGCCATGGAGTTGCAGAAGGCTGTGGAGCCTGGAATACCCAGAAATGGCTATTTTGACTCTTACATTATTTTTGACTCTCTGACACCTTGTGAAGCTGATGACAAATCATTTTTCTCAGGGGAGGACTGCAAGAGACACAGCAGCATTATCACTTCAAGTGACAGAGGTGAATCTCAAATTGGTGAGGCTGAGTCCAGAGTCTCATAACCAACAGTGTATACCAACAGGAGGATGACTAAGACTAGAGAGCTCATGTATGAAGACTGCACTTACGAACCTATTGAACACTGGAAATATGCATAGAGAGTAGATTTCAGGTGCACTCATCACACACAAAAATAACTATGAGAGATGATGATATGTTAATTAGCTTGACTGTAGTAAGATTTCACTATATATACATGTATCAGTTCACTATATGTATAAAACCATGTTAAACATGTACACCTTAAATCTATATAATTTTAATTTTAAAAATATGTTTAAAAGGAAAAAATTAACCATAATAGAAACACTAAATCAAATGAGATCGAAATCACAGCTGGCAGTCAATAACATAAAAACATTAATTATCCCCCAAATTAATTCACAGATTCAGTGGAAAGTCAGTCAAAATCCCCCAAAAAGTATTTTTTGTGGAACCTTACCCCAGAAAAATCTATATGTCTAGGAAAAAATCTAAAAGTCCAGGAAATACAAAAATCCATTTTTTAAAAAAAGAGCAAAGACATAAAGCTGTATCAAATGTTTCAAAATTTATATTTATGTTAATGTTGTTGGAAAACTCCAGGAAACCAATGGAACAAAATAGGAAGAATTTTTCTGATTTGAAGTTGGAAATTATTTGTGGATCAGGAAGTCAATTTAGTAATTACCACTAGATTTTTTTTAAAAGTAAAGGAAGAGAATAAGAAAAACTATCAGAGTGTAACACACCTATTACTCTAGCTGTTGCTTGTGAAACATTTGTTTCGCATATGTGCATGCATGGGTGGTGTGTCAGGTTACAGGATAAATTTACTTCTTACTTTACCTAGCACTAGAAATGTTTGAAAAACATTGAAACAATAAACAGACTAGTATATGGAAATTTGAAATATGATTAGGGTGGTATTTCAAAGCCATAGGAAAAATAACTATTCAATAAAGGTTGTTGAGACATTAGCTATGCCTCATTAGCTATAAAAATAATAAGACTAAAGTTAGTGCCCTGTCACACACAATATATAAAAATATATTTCAAATAGTTTAAGAACTAAAGGGTGAAAAAACTCCTATGAAAATATTTCTATAAAAAAGGATATTAACAAACATACATACATATATAAGTCTGTTCAATTCCAAAATGCAAATTAAAACCAGTGATGTACCTTTTCACACTCATATTGCAAAGGTTAATATAAAGTGCTAGTCAAGATATAGAAAAAATTATACTCAGATATGCAAGTGAGAGGTAGGGGTAAATTGTCAGAATACTTCAAAGGGAAATTTGCAATCTATTAAAATAAAAATGCACAGAAATTCTAATTCAGCCGTTCTATTTTGTAGTATTAATCCAGGGGTACACACAGTTATGCCCAGAGAGAGATATGTACAAATGTTTATTGCTGCATGGTTTATAATAGAAAAAAAATGAAACTAGAGTCCATTAAGAGAAAATGTCTAAATAAGTTGGTATATTTATAGTGTGTACACAAGTAAAGGAAACAAGCTAGTTCCAAGTAATGTGCCCAGATCTCCGAGAACTAATGTTGAATAACAAAAAGCATTTTTCAGAACTATATATATATATATATATATATATATATATATATATATACCACTAATATTAAAGAATACAGAACAATATTATATAATACTAAATAGTCTCTAAGGGTACATATATACATTGAACAGAGGAAGAGAGAGAGGAGAGAGAGAGGGGGCTAGAAAAGAGAAAGAGCAGAGACAGAAATGGTTGGTGGATAAAGGGGCTTTGACTTCCTCTGGAAAGTTTTAATTCCCAGAAGTTCTATTCGGTTACTTTTCAAATAGGCTTTGTCTTTTTATTTTTATATTTTTGATAGCAGACTATTCTTTCCTCATGTTTTAATATTTCTTCTTTTATGTCCTTACCTAATATTTCTACAATCTGAAGTCCTAGACTGTCTAATCCTACTGCTCCTTAGCTCACTCTGTGTTCAGGGCTGCTTCATTGTTTTTTACGTGTCTGTCATGTAATCTGTTCCTCAGTAGAGATTGCATAGCCAGGGTAGACGACTGACCATTCATAGATGTTTCTCATTTGCTTTCCTGCAGAAGCATCGCACCCTACTGCAGTCACTTGGAAGCCCCTGCACAATGCAGGTAATGTAAATTTGAGATCTAAACCTTGCTGAGGGCAGATTCTTGTTTCTAAATATTCAGGGGAGTTTTTGTTTTTGATGCAGAAAGCCAAGTCCAACTTCTCATCACCTGTGCTGGTCAGCTAATTTTTCTTCCCCAGGTCAAACCTTTCACTGTGTTTAAAACTTAGGAAGGATCAGCTTTCTGGGAGTTTTCAGTTCCAACTCCCCTCCTTGCCTAGATTCAAGGCTTTGTTCTTACATCTGTGGCTCTTAAAACTCAAGAGCCTTGGCAACAAACACAAGGAAATCTAACATGACTTCAGTTCACAGTTCTGATTCCTTGGTTACCAGTTTTGGTTAGCGGCAATTGTCTTACTTTTTTGTGTACTTAGCTGTATATTTATAAGAACCTTTGCCATATTCTAGATTTTCTAGGTGTGAGGAGGATTTTCAGATTCTCTAATTTACTATACTGCTGGAAGTAAAATAATGTTTCAACATTTTTAATGAACCCATTTTTACTTATGCAATTAAAAATTAATAAAATACGCTAAATATATATCAGTGAAACAGAAGTAGTACTAATTTGAATGTACTTTATTGAAGATGTAGCTTTGATTTCATTCTCAAAGACTGAGAGGACTGGAACTCAGCAGGAGGGAAGGAAAACAATGGGATTATAACCAATCAGGTTCCCTGTCCTACACGGGCTAGGAGGTCCCATGTCTGTTATCAACACCATCTTCTAACATTTTGATGAGATTCTTTAATAAATGTTAACAACCATGTGATTATTAAATAATTGTCTACCCGTGGTGACAGGATGGGAGGGGGGCAGTTACACAGCTCCTCTTTTTAATGTGTAGAGCAATGGTTCTTAACTGGGAGTATTTTTGCACTCCCAGCCCAACCCGGGCAGACATGAGGCAATATCTGAAAGTGTTTCAGCTGTCACAACTTTGTGCATTCTACTCAAACCTAGTGGGTAGAGACCAAGGATGCTGCTAAACATCTGCAATGCCCCAAACACCCCTCCTCCCTAAACAAAGATTTATCCAGACCAAAATTTAAATATTTCTGCTAATCAGTGAAAAGCAAAAGTTGCTTGCAGCTACTTCTACTTGTGTTACTATGGTGGACCTGTCTTCTGTTTTCTCTTTCTCTCTGTGTGAATGTTAGGATTCCCTTGTATTTATCTGTACACCAACAGTCTTCACAAAGGTTTGAGGACTGGCAGTCTGCCTCTGAGAAACATCATAAATGGCTGCCCCTTGTTGGAGTCCTTTGAGGATCTTCTCTGCAACAAAGTGTCTGAGCAGCCAAATGTAAAGGAGTCTCACTTCTGCTCTTTTTCTCAATCTTGTAGACCAGGCACCTAGCCCTGGAGTCCGAACAGTCCTAACCCTGGCTGGCTCTTAGGCAATGTGACAACCTTTCCTGACCTTGACTAATCTTCCCAAAGTTTACTCCATACCTTAATCTACATATCTGTACCTCCACTAACTGCTTTTTTCTGCCTCCATCCCTCACTAGGACCATGTCAAGCCAGCTGTTCACATCTCAACATGATAAATAAAATTTGCCATTGGAGATAGCCTATACCAACATCACCAGCATGGTCAAAAGTCTGCCAGTGGATGTTTTGATTTCAGTCTCTTTGGTTAACCTATAACACACTGATCAAGATACTAAACACTATGATATGCAGAAGAAATGAAAAAAAAATAAAATAACAATAAAGAAACACCCTAATTGCTGTAACACAAACAATGAATTCCAAATACTGACAATGGGAAACAGTACAGCAATATAAAAAGAGTCCATTCTCAGAGGATTCGTTTTTAAAATCCAGTGATATCAGGAAAAAGGAAAAAAAGACTCTTATTCTTATACCCTCACAATATATTCACTATCTCAGCAAATGCAATTTCTAACATAAACCTATTTAGAAATAAGGCAGTTAAAATACTTTCGTTTTCATTGTCTTTGAAACTTTACATTCAGGCTAATGTAGATTTTCTTAAAATAGGTATAATTTTTTTAATGATGCTGTTGCAAGAATTAGTAATTGGGCATTAAGAAAGGCTGCATAATATAATGGTTAACAGCATGACCCTTAGTGCCACTCTATCTGAGTTCAAAACTGAGCTCCAGCTTACCAGCTGTAACCTTGGTCATTGCACTTACAAATAATAATACTCCTTGTGTAGGGTTGTTATAAGGATTAAATTAATTTTTATTTAGAAATATATAGTCAGTCACACACCACATAAAGATTTTTCACTCAACGACAGACTGCGTATACAAAGGTGGTATACCATATAGCTTAAGTGTGCAGTAGGCTCTACCATCTAGGTGTGTGTAAATGCACTCTATGATGTTTGTACGGTGATGATATTGCCTGACCAGGCATTTCTCAGATCCGATCCCAGGCCCTAAGGGATGCGGGACTGTACATGGTACATAGTCAATACTATGTATCTGTTAAGTAACTAGTAACATTTTGAAAACATAAAATAATAAATCACCAGGATTTCATGAATCAAAGGTCAAGTTTTTCCTTCTCCAAGGCACAGGATCCTGTGTTTCCCAGTCTCAAGCATCTTTGAGTAAATTAAATGTGCTAAGAACTAGGCCAATGTTATCATGTTGGTCTAAAATTTTCAACTAATGTATTACATTTCAATATCTCTACAAGAAACATTTTATCCTAAAAGAGAAATCAACTCCTAAAATGGCCAGGAGGAAAGAGAAAATAATAAATAACACCATAGAAATGTGTCATTTACAGATGTACTTTATAATTACTGGCACAAGTCAAATAAATAATTACATGACAATATAAAAACATTCTATTTATAAAGTGGGTTAAAAATATTAGTGATAGCAATGAGAAGAAATCCTATGGTTCCTAACAATCACAAATACATCTTCACATTGAAATTCTACATTTCTGTAAAGGCAGTTTCTAAAACCAAACTTTTTGATAAGATTGCAAGCAGAACAATCACTTACATGATAAGAGATCCAATGTTACAAAATTAATGTCAAATCTCTTTTGTCAACTAATAACAAACCTGGACTTAAATAAGGAAAACCTTCATTCAAAAATTATTGCATTGGAGAGAATGTTCCAGACCTTGGATCTACAGGCATCTCAAAATCAAACAGAAATAGGCCTTTAATAGGGAGGGGTCAGCAAGCTCACAGGAACTCTTGAGAAGGAACTGGGCAAACTAGTGAGTGGAAGCAGATAGCATGATTGGGCTATGGTGGGACTTGGGGCAGGCCGAAGTTCAGGGGCCTGGAAAGAAGAGAAGAGCCTGACTGAAGTTTGATCAGGCTGAGCCAAAGGTAAGGAAGCAGTGACAACTGTGCCCCTCAATCTCCTCAGAGCAGTAGGAGTACTGATTTCAATAGCG
Source organism: Macroglossus sobrinus (assembly GCA_004027375.1). Lineage (NCBI taxonomy): Eukaryota > Metazoa > Chordata > Mammalia > Chiroptera > Pteropodidae > Macroglossus > Macroglossus sobrinus. The sequence goes on along the minus strand of PVKZ01002610.1, from coordinate 21,972 downwards.
GTCTTGGAATAAGAGAGCAGTTAGGAGGTAAACCCTCCAAACAGGTTCAGTAAGTAAATAACCAGCTTGGCATAAACTAACAAGTTCATTTCTTGCTCTCGTCCTGGGCACCTGACCAATTTTCCCCACCAGGCTCCAACTGTTCTGGGTGAATGAGGGGTGTACTGCTGCCAACATCACCCGGCTGGTTGAAGAATTTGCAAACTTCTGTTTTCACATGAATCTCTCTTAAACATTTCATCCTGACAGAGTAAAGCAATAACTGGCACATGCAAAAAAGTAAAAGAACAAGTAACAGCACAGGAGTGTTGTAATTAAGTTTTACAAGTAAGAATAAATTTCAAATACTAAACTGGGGACATCTGGGGACAAACAGGAGTTGCACAATGTCACAAAAATGTTCTGCTGAGAAGCTCCATGCAAACATTCCATTGGTATCAGATTGGGGAAGAAAAAACACACCTTTTATTCATATTAAACAAATACAGAAACAGTTCCTTAGACAAGAGGGCAGTTAAAGACCTGGACATGTAGTTGGATAAAATTCGTTGGTGACTTAACAGGTTTGAAATATGTTATGTGCTAATTAAACTTTTAATACTGTTACTAAAGCAGATAGCTACTCTTAGTCACTTAAAGAACTCTAAGAGTATTTTTGAAACACAAATCCAAAACTGAGAAAAGAGAAAGCAGAGCTGAGTTTTATTTCAGAGTTCTGTACTTGTTTTTCTGCAGCACTATCGTTGACTCATTGATGGCATCTTTAATTTATCTGCCTGAATTTCTTCCACTAGGTACGTGAGTTCTCTCAATGCAGAGTGATTTAAATGGATGCAACTGCAAGAACTGATAAAAAAAAAAAAAAGAGTGTCTGCGATTCAAAATAACCCCTCGCCTCTTCCTAAGTGTCTCTTTGCTAGAGAGCCTTTCTTAGCCCTCCCATGTCTAGACTAGCTACCTCCTCCCTGCACACCTGCCTCAAGGCATTAGACTTTCACATTCTATGTTATGTAGTAGAAGGCAATATATATTCTACATATATACTAAAATTATACAAGGGACTGGTATGTTTCTCCCAGACCATGAGTAAGAATTAGTACTTCATGAGTCAAAATGCAGTGGCTTAATAAAATAAAAACTTCGGTTGGCATTATATTATTTGAAATATGATACGTTTACCAGTCAGTGATATGTTATGACTCTCCAAGGAAAGGTTCGAGTATTTTTTCAGCATTTCTTCTCGGACAGGTGGACTCATAAAAGGTGAAACTGTAAGAAAGAGAACATGTGATTACATATTCTTATGAAGATTAAAGGACTATCTAAAAGCTAGTTCACAACAGCTAAAATGTTATTGTATACTATTAATGAAAAATAGTGTTTTCAGGAAGATCTAATTAACTAGGTCTTATATGCTGCACAGATATTCAGAAAGCTATTAAGCTATTAAATGAGACTAAATTTCAAATTTTTCCTATTTTATTTTACTGAAAAATCCCTATTGATTTAAATTAGGTAGCTTTAAAAAAACACTTATTTTCTTATCTTACAACTGATAGTTTCTTTAAAAAACATAAATGAAGACATTGAGGAATTTAGAGTGGCAGAAAAAAGAAAAGTATGATGAGGGAGAGAGAAGATGAGAGAACAAAGAGGGACAGAGAGACAAAAATAAAGGTCATAAAAAAAGGAATAAAATAGCACTGGACAGCAGAGGACACAGAAGATAAAATGGATGCACAGTGCGAGTTTGTGCTGCTAATCTTTTTCCAGCTATGGTTACAGTACAAGGTGTCCTTTACCAAACTGACTTAATGGTTTTCCTCTGTCACTTATATCTTCTGAAAACGTTTATCAAAGAAACAAGGTTTGCATTTCCACCTCTCTCACTCTTCTCAAAGCTGCTTTTTTTTTACACTGGCTGCTACTGTTTCTTTGACTTTATGGCCCCAGACCTTAGCTACCATGAAAACTCCATGAAAACTATCTCCATTCTGTCGAACAAGTCAGAGAAGGAAAAAAGGCTTATTATTGACAATTTGGCTGCAGTCTTTAAACTTCATTCAATTTAAATTATTTCATTTTTATTTATGTTTTACTTTATTTTTTATATTCTACTCAAGAAGTTATTCTTAGTGTAAGATTAGATTTCCAGTTACTTCTTTTTCTTTTTTGTATAAAAAATGTTATCAAAGTTAGTGATTGCTTTTGTTGCTTCAGTTTACATATAGCTTTTACAATTTTGCCTAATAAAAAGTCAGGCTAGAAAAGCTTAATTCCCAATAAGTTGTGTTCCAGAGGCTTAATAATTTCTAATTCAGCTTTGGAAGGTGGAATGCATTCTCTCTTAAAATAATCTTTTAACAAATTAAATACCTAAATTCTACTACCTATACTAAGCTCTGTCAGTGAGTAAACAGGAAAATATGCCCCGTTTCTCAGCAGGCTGTAAGCAATACAAAACTTTTCCTCCTCCTACATCTAATATTCATTCTTTCTCTCTGTTTCTCCCTCAAACACACACACACACACACACACACACACACACACTGCCCAAAAAGGTTTTTATCAACATTCTTTTACTAATGAAAATTATTTTTTTCCATTCTTGGGCATAGTTCATTCGGAGGTTGTATTTAAAAAAAGAAAATATCTCATGAAGATCAAAGCACATGCTATTTACTTACAATGGGAACCTGGGAGGGTGGAGATAGGAAGGAAGGAAGGAGCTGTTTTGCAATATCACCTGTTCAGTGAAGCTTGCACATAAACTCTGATGCCTTTCCTTCCTTTGCTTTCTTGGCCTAGCCTACTGCAGAATAGAATGCAGCCTTGAGGTTTCTCACCACACTACTTATCTCTGAAACAAGCCCATAATCCTTTTGAAAGGGTCTGGCATCATTTATTATTATTATTATTATTATTAATTTATTCACTCTTTTAGCAACAATAAAAGTGACATAAGCTTAAAAATTCTGTCATTCTTCTTATTTCACTTAAATAAGTGAATATACAGAGCACCTGGCACATGCTTGATGCTGATGAAGAGTGCGAAGCCAAGTAAACTCAGTTTCTACAGGGCTACATGCATCTTAAGTTTGGCCCCGCAATTTGTGATTGTGAGTCATCAGAATTTTCGAGTAGCACTCATTCATAATAGTGACAGTAACTGGCCTATGCATTTCACAGAAGTTGGTATGTGAGCTAGATTTTGAAGCCTCATCTACATCTCTAAGGGACTGGAAGTGGAATAGAGGTGGAGATGATGTGAAAGAGATGAGCTAAGGCTGGAGTTATTTTCTCATTACACATCATCAGGACGTGGATGAAAGGGACCACCTAGGTCCTGCATTAGAACAAGAGAGAAAAGGAATCTGAGCTTGGCCTCAGGAAAAAATCCAAGTTTATAAAAGTTGAAGGAACAGTAGAAAAGGGGGAAAAAAACAAGCTTTAAGAGTAGAGAAGTTGGGTAGTTCCAGAATACACTAGTGGTTGTGACCACTTCCAATTGCCAGTTCAAATATTAAAACTATAATCAGACATCCATAAAGCAGCTACCAGCTGTAGCCTAACTTTATAGTCCCTCTAAAACATTCATCGTATCTTGCTCAGGTTCCAGATTCCACCGAACAAGCCCCAAGTGCAAAAGAACATGTATAACTGTTATGATTTTTGCCTCGGGAAAAGTACCTTGAAGAGACAATGTATACAAACATCCTGAGTGCAAAAGCAGGGCATTCTACAGAAGGTGTTAGAATAATAAGAGTGAGTAGTTCTTTGTTTGGCCAAGATATTTTTTAATTAAAAAAGTGAGAATGTAAACCTTATTGCTTTCAGTAGGAGGACAGCTGGCAGGAGGCTGATTCAGCTGACATCAGTGTTTAAAGGAAATTGGCAGGAAATTCAGGCAGATGTGGTTTAAATATTTCCCTGAATGGATTAGGCTGAGTCATAAAAATACAAAATGGAGAGGCAGAGAATTTGTATCCGAATCCAAGTTCTGCCACTGACATGTTATTTGGGGTTTCATTCCATGGAGAACGGAGGAAAGGTAAGAAAAGCTGCATAATTTTGAGTGATGGTGCCAAGATCGTAACATGCATTCCTTAACTTATCGCGCTCACCCCTTTCCTAATCATTGCTGGAATTGTTCCATATGGCATTCCTTCGCAGGTAGTGGCAAAAATGCCAACATAAAAGAGTAACATCTGAGAGTTGTTCCAGAGATTGAAAGGTTTGTTTTTCTCCCTCTGCAAGGAAGATGGGGCATGTAGGTTTGCATCAAAGGACTGAATAATATCCTAATTTTCACCTATGATTATTTCATGTGAAATAGTAAATGGCATCTACTTAAATATCTTTCATGCATCGTATTTAAAAATAGACATTGCTAGATGGACTTATTATGTTATGCTGTTGACATTTTTAAATGAAATGAATGTTTTATAATTTCTCCTTAAGATATCAAGGTAACATTTTCACATGTTTAATTTTGGGACCCTGTTTCATTGAAATAAATTAGGAAGGAACTAAAGAGTAACAGTAGAAAATTGCATTGGGTTTTAAGATTTGCTTTTATTTAAATCAGAAAAGAAGTTCAACTATATCTCCATTTAAGAACAAGCATTTCCTCTAAATTGCTCCCCCAAAATTTCTTTATTATATTTTAAAATCTTGGAAGGGTCTAAACTTCATTTAGAAAAAGGTGTAAGAAAAAACTGTTATACGGATAAATATCATTATTTCATTCATATAATGTATTGATTGCTAACAATATGCATAATAAATCTTAATTTTAGCATTCTGATATACAGCCTTATAAATGTGAAACCCAATCACAAAACACTATAACCGAGGAATGGACAATATATACTATTTATAAAACAGAGTTTTGGAACTCAAAGTATATTTCTTTGTGGAAGCAACTACATATGACCATGTCAAATTGTAAAAGCCATTTAAGTCACAATATGGCTGAACTACAGCATTAAAATATCTAATTACTAATATTGCTTATAAATAATACAGTTAGAGTTCTACTTCCAGCTTCTATAGATACTGCTTATGGATATATTATTCCTATCCCCTGTCTATAACTGCAGTAGTGGAAAGAAGAAAAGGGGGACTAAGACACTATACTCCAAAAAGAGTTTGCAATAAAAAGAAAAGATTTGGCAAGAAAATAAATTCCTAATGGGGAAATTTTAAGTTAGACTTTCTAAGTCAAGGACAGAAAACAGTCCTGACAGGGAACTCATTTTTTTTTTTTTCACAGTATGGGGACTATTGGACAAAAAGCCATTTTTAGACAAGTTAAAAAAAAAAAGGAACAACTAAAAAGCCTAATGACAAAAGCAATGTGCACTTTTACACAGCCTTGTAAAAATATTTTTTAAATCTGGTAATATATAAGAATGTAAACAAACTGATCTTTAAAATATGACTTTTACAATAAAATATATTTTGAAGCATAATATGGAAACATGTTTCAAACTACCTCTGTAAGGGTCATTAAGATATTTATGCAAATAAAACTCTTAAAAAATAAAAACCCAAAGTTTGACTAGGATTTCTGCTCTAAGGATAATAAGTTTTTAAATTGTTTCACTCACTAGTTTATTCTTTGATGAGACTGATTGTATTCAGTAGTTCTCAGCTGGGGATGATTTTGCCCTGCCAGGGGACATTTAGCAATGTCTGGAGACATTCGGGTTGTCAAAGTTGGGGAAGGTTACTAATATCTAGTAGGTTATATTAGTTTTCTAAGGCTACCATAACAAATTACCAGACATACGGTGGCTTAAAACAACAGAAGTTTATTGTCTCATAGTTCTGGACGCTAGAAGCCTGAAATTAAGGTTGAGGGCTTTGCTCCTCTGAAGGGCCTAGGGAAGAATTTTTCCTTGCTTCTCCCTAGCTTCTGTCAGGTGCCAGCAGTTCTTTGGCTTGTAGCTGCATCACTCCAGTCTCTTTGGTCTGTTTTTATATGGTCATCTTCCCTGTGTGTGTGTCACCATATCCAAATCTCCTGCTTTCTTTCATAGAGACCACAGTCATTGAGTTAAGGGCTTGTCTCAATCTAGTATAACCTCATTTTACCTTTATTACAACTGAAAAGACTTTCACAGATACCAAGGGTGAGGGAGGACGTGAACATTTCTTTTTGTGGGACACTGCTCACCCACCAAACAGATAGAAGCCAGGATGCTGTTAAACATCTTAAAATGACAGCCCCCCACTACAGACAATTATCCAGCCCAAAATGTCAATAATGCCAAGATTGAGAAATCCTAATTTCAAAACAGGAACATCCTCATCAACTCTGATTCTTCAACTTGATGATTTTTAATAATCCCCAATGACCTTGTGGTCCTGAGGTCCTGTTCCACATAGTTTAAGTGCAGATATTTTAAAGCATGGACATTTTTTGCAACCCTTCTTCACCAGCCACATCTTCCTGTCAGGGTGCTATTTTGAGGATCTTTTACGAAGAAGCACCAATTGCTGAATGGATTTTGAAATGCACACCAGGAAACCAGTTATAGCTATTAGCTCGCTCCAGACTCTTGGCTACTTCACAAAAGCATTTTAGGCTTCAAGATCAATCAAATAGTACATCTAAATTCCCTTTCAGGCTCTCAGAACTATGTAATTATAAGGCTATAAAAAAGATTCTGTCTTGGGAGTAGAGATACATTAATAATGATAAAATGACAACTGTAAAAAATGCCAGAAAATGTAACTTTCAATTAAAAAAATAACATTATTTTTAAAGTATCTATTATTTCTGTACTAAAAATATTGTTTGAGAGATATTGTTATGTGTGAATACTATGTCTTATTAGGAATAGAGTTTATTTCTAACAAAACATGAGGGTTTTTTTCTTATTTGTTCACCTGTATCTCTTAATTTGTTTCTGTGGTTTACATATTATTGTGGATTATGAGAGGCCAGGCATACAAAAATAACTTCAAGAGATTACAGTTTAGGACACATAACCTTGACACATAATGTTACTTTTGAGAACAAATACTACTTTGGAAAATGCTACCTAATTATGTATATGAAAATGCTACCTAATTATGACCATTTCTCAACTAACTACCCCCTGTGCTTTAATGTCCATATTAGCTTCTCAAAAGGAGCTGAAATTTATTTTGCTTCTTTTCAAAAATCTTGAACTAACAGAAAAGTCTCCAATACAGAATAAAGAATTTTCCCCCTGAACGATTTGAAAATAAGTTGCTGACCTGATGACCCCATTTCCCTCTGAAACATTAATATATATTTACTACAAAGGACATGTCCCCACATTACCCCAATACTGCCATTAAAATAGGGAACTACGCATTTATGCATTACTATCTCATCCCACACCTCATCTAAGTTTTAACAAAAGTCCTTCTGTTGAAATGTACTTTTTAACAAAAGTCCTTCTGTTGAAATGTACTTTTTAACAAAAGTTTCCAACTCAGAATCGTATGTCACCATTAGCTGCCATGTACCTCTCTTCTCCTTCACTCTGGAAGACTTTAGTCTCTCCTGACTTTTATGACCTTGATACTTGTGAAGGTCCCAGTTATGTTATAAGATGATTAGATTCAGAGTAGACATCTTTGGTAAAAATAGTACAGAGGTGACTGTGAATTTCTCATTGCATCCTATCAGATGGCACACAATTTTTATTTTTTCTCTTTACTGATTATTTTCATTTTACTTTACTAAAGCAATATTTGGAAGGTTTCTCCATTGTAGTTATTCTTCTTCCATTAGTAAGAATTTTTTGTAAAGTTACTTTGAAACTATGTAATATTCTGTGCCTCATTAAAATTTTGATTGATTCATTTAATTTATATCAGTAGATACTCGTGAGTACCTATATTATTCAATGGGCATTATTCAGTGGATACGAATGGATACTAGTCCATTGGTATTATTATTATTTCGTCCTGGATTTGTCTACTGGGAACTCCTTCAGTCTGGCTCCTGTATCCTTTTGACATGACCTATTGTTCTTTGAGAACTTCATTGTTTCTGGCACAAGAAACAATCATGTTCCAGACTTATTTTATACTTTTTCTACTCTAGTCCTGACATGAGCCATTTCTCCAAGAAGTGCTAGTTAATATTAGTAAAGACTGCTGTTTCAAATTAAGATTTTGGTGCTAAGTATGGTTATTATAATGAGAAATCACTGCTTCATCTCAGTAGAAAGAGTCAAGAATACACACATCTCTATTCATTCACACACGCATATAACATTAAATATAGTGGATATGATATATGTATATAAATATGACACAGACATACATTATACATGTGGTTACACATACACACATTTAAATCTAAGACTCTATTTACATAGATGTAGACATAAGAATAAAATGAATGTTTAAAGTCATGAATTCACACCAATGCTACAAATTACAATCTAACACCACGGGGTTCATTCTAATCGTTCTTTATTTCCTTGTTTTCTAGTGAAAAAATCTGGATCCTATTACCCTTACTAGCTTTACTTATTTGATCAATCCCTCCGTATGTAATTAAGCTCTCATTGCCGCTGCCACACCTGGCCCCCATGGTGTCTTCCTCCCCCAGGCTCCAACATCCGGTACTCTGTGCTCTCCTGCATCCCTGATCAGGATCAGATGCCACATGTCAGGCTGCCCCTGCATAGAAGAACTTGACAGTCTGCTCAGCTCCGAAGCCCAGCACCAAACCACTTCTCTGCAGGAACACCTACCACACTGTGCTCGGGCTCTAACAGTCCACACAGGGCCACTCTCCTACCTGGACACCTTCCTGACCAGGCTCAACCTCTAATTCCCTGGTCCAGGCCCCTCTGGCTACCACCCTCCACCAAGGGAGGATGCCTCCCTGCATGTCCCCACTTCATGGCTATAGGACCCATTCTGGGAAGAAAGGAAAAGAGATGAAAGAGAGGGATAGAGGCCAGGAAGAGGAAGAGACAGTTAAGCTATTTCTTTTAAAATGCTTATATATGATGTATTTTGATGCATCAGATACAACCCTATTAAAGATAGGCTTATAATTACTCTGTTCCTTTAAATGTTTTAAACACCGTGAAAGGTAAAAACTGCTAAAGTTTTCTGCTTAGATATAGAGTAACACAATGTCAGGCCCATCTAGGAGCTTAAACTATATCTATTTCAATAAATATTTAATACTAGGCAGTTACTCTGAGGCAAGGAGGTGGAGCATATAGAAAGGAAGTAGGTTGATCAAGGAAGCATATAACTCTAGAAGTTAAAACTGATCATTTCAAATGACTCCCCTGCAAACATTTTTCAAAAGATAAACATGACTATTCTCTCAATTTGTCCCATGTAATAGTAATAGCAATGTTTGAATATTCCCATTTAAGTCATATTTCTTCTTACAAAAATTTTACATTTCTTATTTAATTGTGGTGGCCTAAAAGAGTTGAGTCCCTATGCCTAACTGGACTCCAGGACTCACACTGTGTCAACATGCCCTTCAGTTTAAAATGAGCATTTAGATTCACAAACCAGCTCTCTGGTGGTGACTCCAAACTTTCATAAACATACCCAGTTATCTCAGAGTTGTCTCTCTGAGGAAGTTGTGTTGAGGAAGACAGGCTTTAGAGTTGGCTTGAACAATGCTTCATTTCCTGCTCTTCTACTTAATTAATTATGTGTACTTAGGTATTTATTTAACCTCCCGGAGTTACATTTTCCTCATCTCAAAGTCAGGGTCAATAAAAACTAACCCATAGGGCTATAAACTGCATAATACAGTGCCGATGATGCAATACACATAGTTGTTATAAATAAATATGAAAAATTATAACCATTTTTATTATTAAAATTTGGCCATAAATTTTAGATCTGTAGAACACCTCTAAGTTCAAACCACCTAAATAAAAAAAAAAAATAGCAATAAACATCACAATGTCCTTTAGCAAAGAGGAAACTGAATCTCAAGATCAATACAGAATCTATAAAATAAGATGAGGTTGCCTGTCTGATAATTTTTAATTCTACTTGAAATTTAGATGCTAACTTCATGCCTTTTATATGGCACATTATTCCATAATTTTGGTTTAAGTGAAGCTAAAAGGACAGGACTTACACTAAATACAAACACAGACCTTTGATATATATATATACATATATATAATATATATATGTAAAATATATATATACACATGTATATATGTGTGTGTGTGTGTGTGTATAAAATCATCCCATTTAATTACAATTTTATTTGCTAATTTACTCCACTTTCATTTGTTGCTTACTTCTTTCTCTTTAGAAGTCTACTCTGAATGTCAGCTTAAACTTGACTCCCTGATGCCAAGAGTAAATATCTACCCAACAGTGTACTCTAGGCCATGATTTTAAAATCTCTTGGTGTCCAGGCAGAATCCCAGGCCAACTGAATCAGAATTTTTGAGGGCAGGATCCAGGAAGTATTTTTAAATACCTGGCAATTCTAACATAGCCAAATCGAAAACCAAAGTTCTAGGACTAACCCAGAATACATTGGTCCTCAGAACTGCAATATTCTGAGGTGAATGGTGAGTGAATTTAGGGATAGAAAAATCAAGGATGGCCTGAATGGGAAAGATACCCTTGACAGTTCTTTGTAAGTGGTATGAATGAAAAAGAGATGTGGGAAAATTTAGAAACTGAAGCGACCCAAATGTTTTGTGAACAAACAGGCTTTTAAAAGAACATTTTTAAAAAATAAATAATTGTATCCTTTGATTATCTTTCTATCTTTATAGTATATTATGAAATATCTACCTGCTATTAGCTCATAAAATGAATTTCTATGAAAAGTTGAAAATCTTGTGTAAAAATAATATCCTAATTTTAGTTAACCATTGGGCAATATTTGCCAACTTGAGAGGCAATCTGTTATCCTAAATGGCTGCTAACACTGAAATTTATAACATAGGAATGTGCATTAGAAAATAGGTTAGATGGAATACTTTCAATATAAAAAATAATTATAACCAGGTAATTATAAAATTACAAATTTTTTTGATAATGTTTTGCATACAAATACCTCTTTCAAAATGTCTAACAAAACAACCACAAAAAACTTCATCGGCAAAGACCATGGTGTAAAAGAAGACACACACACACACACACACACACACACACACACACACACACACACACCCATAATCAATCCAATGAGTTATGGGGCTTTGTTTGGTTGTTGTGTTGTAGTTTCACATCCTTATAGCTAACACACCCGCCAGGAAGAAAGTAGGTGGGATTTAAGCGTTACAATCAATTCGAGTGAAGGGAGTTGGCCTGGGAAAATGTGGGTTTCACAATACGGCCCCTTTTGCCCTCCCGCACCCTCACACCCACCGCCCTCTTCCTAGGAACACCCAGACACGGCCCTACTACCAGTTTCCCCGACTCCGGAGCACTGTTGGTTCATAATTCACAAACCAGAGAGGAGGAACCCGAACTGCCCGAGTCCTCCCGTCAGGTTTAGATGATCCAAGCGTTGCCAGCATCCTCCCTCCCGCTTCTCCCCAACACCCTTGCCTAGGCGCGCCCGCCAAGCCCTCCGCGCGCCAGGACCCGACCTCTTCAGCCCTTCCTGTGCGCCCTCCGCCCTCTCCTCGGTCCTGCACCCATCACACCTGGGGGATGGCCGTCTGCCAAGCTCGGACGTGCAACGGCCAAGAGGCACGGGAGGAGCAGCAGCCCCGGGAGGATGCGCATGGTGCCGGTGGGTCAGCCACGACCCTCAACAAGACCTGTCTCTCCGCGCACCGCCGTGGATACCTGGAGTCCCTGCGCACACTAGTGGGATGCCAGTCCCGGGGACGCGACACACAAGAAAAGGAGGCGTGGGAGGGGCCCGGTCTCCCTGCCCTCCTCCCCCGAGACGCTCTCACTGCTCCAGAGGCCGCCCCAGAGCTGCGCCCGGCCCCGCATCAATTATGCACGCGTTGCCGGCTGCAGGCGCGCCCGGATGTGCGGCGGCCACCTCCGAGCCTTGTCCTCTCCACCCTCCGTCATCTGGGTTCTGACGGGTCTGGGAGGGAGCTCGCTGAACACACGGGTTAAGTGAAGTCTAACCCATCTCCTGAGGGAGGGAGAGGTTGAAACTATATATGTTATATTATATTTCATATTATATATTATTTATATGTATATGTCTGCAGATTACCCTTTGCAGTTCATTTGAAGCAGAATTCACTTATTTACTTTGTTGGGACAGATGACAGGGTGCAGAACACTTTTCTGTTCCCCCCCAGCTACCCGCCCCCCGACACACACACACACCAGGTTCATCCCCAGGTTATTAAGGAGACTTAAATTTGCACTGGCGAAAGGAGCTATCCAGCTGCCCTGCATCCTGGACTAATCTTTGCTCTGCGTACCAAGTACCAATAGCATAAATCTTCCCCTTTTGGTCTCTGAAGACTTAACCGGTTCTCTCCAGATTAAGATTGCAGAGTCCCAAGGCTCTACAGTATGTCTGTTTTTCTTTTCCTTTTGTTTGCTTAGCTTTACAGGTCTTGAGGAGCCACCTAGAGTTCAAGAAACAAAAACTACCAAATACAGCTACTACTAAACTGCACAAACCTGTTGACCTGCATCAAACCTGAACATGGTTTACAATGCTGCTCAGTACACAGAAGTGCTGTAGCTTGGAATTTTCAGTGCAGCCGACCAAATAAAAGAAAACAACTAAAAGCTATTGTTGTATCAGAGAAAGGAAGAATCTCCATTATACCATAAAAGAGTAGTAAGATTTGATGATTCCCTAGGATGTTATAACACGTTAAAAATATTTCTCATGAGCTTTGTTTTCACTTTTTTTATTTCTTGGACATCAGGTTCAAAATTCATAAATTCTAAATACATTTATGTCCTAAAAAAAAAAGAATTAAAAAAAATGTTACATAAGAATTTTAAAAATTGAAATGCTAAACAAAACTATGCTTGCTTCGGGCAGGAATGGTTAATTTTTAATTTGTATGTATCACTAATATATTCTTTTTCCAGTGCATTAAAAAGGAAAGACTGTGGAAAAGAAGTAGATTATTTAAATTAGCGTTGAGAGAATATGAGAAATACAATTCATTAACCAATAGTAAATATCTACCAATATCTACCAAATGCCAGACATTGTGTTCAAAATAGATTGAATGTACTGCTAGGAGCTCACACACACAATCACACACATAGTAATTAGAGAGCTATTCATCTATAACTATAAATCTAAGAAAAGCTTCCTGTTTTCAGTTGGAAAATTATGGTTATAATAATTAAGCGTTTCTCAACAAAACCTTATGAGAGACCCTAAAAGACTTAACATTTTACATTATAACCTTCTCAAGACCTTGGCCCAACTTGCTAAACCCAAATTGCTGTTAAGTAGCATCCCTGTGTTGCTGCCCTACATCCTGTCCTAGAACTAAGCACAAACGTTTCCCAATGCCTTTTGGAGAGAGTATTAATGGTTAGCACTTCTCAAAACAAACTGAACTCTGACTGATCTTCCCCAATTAGTCTTATAAAATCTTTAATCTTGAGTTTACCTTTTTTCAAATAAACTGAACTCATTGATAGGAAAATTATTTTTTTAGTTGAATTAGCCTGTTTATAAAGAGGAAAAAATTACTGGCCCAAGTTGAGGCAAACTCTCACTGTCGCTTTTGTTGTTAGAGTAAAACAAGTGAAGAAAGAAATATAATTCTTGTTTCACTAAGCATTTTGAAGGCCTTTCTTCATTGTTACTATTTATATTTAGATATTGATATATTGAGCCTTATACCCACTTGACTTTTTCAAATACTTCATATCCTTCCAAACCAGTTTGTATAATAACTTCCCTATATGGCTGTTTTTCTGACCTTTCTGGTCCAAATTGACTTTTACCTCTGTGGTGAGTTAAATATGGCCACAAATGCTTTGACATTCTTCTCATCCTAAAGTGCGTCGAGGGTCCAATGTTTCTTCTCCTCCAACTGGGTGGGTTCTGTAAAACTGTGAGTTTCTGGATCCAGACCACAAGAGTGCCCATTTTCTTTCTCCTTATTCTTACAAAACATTGCCAGGAAAGAAATATGACTACCATGGTGTGAGATGCCCCAGAACAATGAGATGCCATGTGGAAAGAGAGCAGCCAGCCAAGAAGCAGGAAAGTGCTAGGTTTGTGTGGGAACTTTCTGGGACCCTGTGAACAAGCCGGTGCCCCAGCTGAGTACCACAGTGATCCCAGCTGATGCTCCTTGGAGCAGAGGAATTGTCTCGCTGAGCCCACTCAATTGTGAGGTATAATAACACTCTTGTTTTAAACCACTGAATTTGGGAGTAGTATGAGCCATCACAATAAATAACCCAAACACTCCCCTCTGAACTCCTACTGTCCCTAGGATTAATTGATAATTAATAATTTATGAACTTGTGACGCCTTCATTCTTGGCTTGAATTTCCACTTAAATATTTTATTGGTATTCAATTTGTTGTGTGATTCTATCTTCTTTCCCAATTATATCACAACTCTTTTCAGTACCTGCTAATAGTTCTATAATTCTTTATATTTCCTGCAGTGTCTTAAAATAGTTCTTTTAGTGTACTCTGATTTTATTTATTAGAAAATTAGTATAAACTTATGTTTATAAATTTATGTTTTTTTCTTATAAACTCATGTTTATAAAATAATGCCATAAAAGTTTTTTTTTTCTTCTAAAATACACGTTGTCATTGAAAAGTGTGTGACAGGGTCTTGGAAGGGTATGAAAGCAAGAATGAGAATGTGGATATGGGTCACTGCTTATTGAAAATAATATTTAATTTAAAAATTTTATTGGAGAAAACATTTTATCAGGCAGGACTATATAAAGTACTAAAAATAAAGATGAGAATTTGCTACTGACAAGTAGTAAAAAATAAACAAACAAAAACCCAAAAGTACAAATGCAAGTCATAGGATATGGAAGGCAAGTTTCTGCAGTGACTCCCAAGATTCCTGCCCCCCTCCTTAATTGCTTTGGTTGCTCTTGAAGGTGGGCAGGCTTGTGAATATAATAGGGTAGTCACTACCTTGATTAGATTACATCTGATAAGACTCCATTAAAATGGAGGGAAACATTTCTACTGAGAAAGATGTCCTCATGTTTGTCTGAAAGAAACCTCGAGAACTGTCTGCCTATGGAAAGAACAGCTTTCAGGCACTGAACACATCAGTCCTACAACCCCAAAGAACTGAATTCTGCCAATAACCAATGAGCTTGGAAAGAAGCCCAAAACCTCCAATTAGATCACAGGTCAATGAACACCTTGATAGCAGCCTAATGAGACTTGAACAGAGGACCCAAGACTTTTGACTCATGAAATCGTGAGACCATATATTTGTGTCAAACAACTAAGTTTGTGGGAATTTGTTATACAGCAGTAGAAAACTGATGTGAGGGGTTCCTAGTCACATAAGAAAATAATTCTATACTTGAACAAGGTCAGGAATGCCTATAGGAGGACAAAGAAGAAAGTACTCTAGTTATCCCTGGACATTAAGAAGAATGGGTAAAAAGTTCCAAAGCTACTTGAAAGGTTCTATCATTTCTAAATTGGTACCTGTGACCAACTGACAGTTATTTGCTCTCCTCTGGAAGGAAGGAAAAAACACAAACAAAAATATGTGTGTGTGTACATGTGTATTCGTGTATTTACATGTATGTATGTGTGTATGTATATACATGCATATATTTTTTAATTATTTAAGCAATGTATGGAGATCCCTTGATCTCAGATGCACATTCTCTACATCACCCCAGAAGACAGAACTGGTCTAAACCAATGAGTATAACCTCATTCCTTTTAGCAATGGGAAGTCTAAAGAGGAGCACAGGTAATGAGATTAAAAGAGCAAACCTGCTGCAGAGGCCTTCTTTCATCAAAGAGGTAAAGAGCTTTAAAGAGGGAAAGATTTTTGCCCCTTCCCTTTGATACCTTCTTTCTACCATGAATATAGCCTTGATCCCAAGATTGACAGTGGCAATTTTGCAATCATGTGGTGACCAGCCAACTTTTCTAAAAGTAGCAGAAAGGAAAAAGAAAAAGAAACATGGATTCCTGGTGTTGTCACTGAATTGCTGTACAAGCCTGAGATGCTTACCTCCTCACCCACGTAAAAAAATAACAATTATTAGTTACAGCACTGTTGTCTGAATTTTTAGTTAATGGCAGCACTCCTTTGTTCCAGGACTTTCTGTACCCTGCCTTTGTTGAGATAAAAGCCTTACACTGTGCCTTGGAACTCCCATTCTGCCTTCACACAGGATTTTCCTTCTATGTCCTAATTTAATGACTCACCTTTACTGTCAAGATAATATGCAATACTGAAAGCCTTTCATGATGTGGACCTCATTTAACTCTAACTTACCTTTCAAAATCTTCCCCCACCCAAACTTTAGTATTCATCATAAATACTTAGAATTCCCCCAAAGTCAGTTCTCTTGCGTACCTCACTGACTTTATCTCTGATTATTTTTCTTTTTTTCCCTAGTTTTTAGCTTTTATTTTTTAATTACAGTTGACATTCATTATTTTATATTAGTTCAGGTGTACGACATAGTGGTTAGACATTTATATAATTTATGAAGTAATCCCCCCATTAAGTCTAATACCCATCTGGCACTACACATAGTTATTCCTTATGCTGTACTTTACATCCTTATGACTATTTTGTAACCAACTTGTACTTCTTAATCCCCAGCCCCTCAATACCCCTCCCATCTGGCAGCCTTTTTTTCATTCCCTTCCCTTCCCTTCTTCCTTTCTTACTTTTTTTTTTCTTTTAATATTTGGAATATCATTGCCTATAGCTCTACTACCTAATCCTCACTTGAATTTCTCTGCACTCTCTTTTCCAAAATATTCTCTCTGTGGGAGCTAGAGTCTCTTCTCTAGGTCCCACAACTTCTCATGTACATCTTTATCCCAAATCTTAGTGGATTATGCTATAATCTATTTTATTTTCGTCCTTTAGCCCCCTAAATACTGAAACAGTGTCTTGTTTACATTTGCATCCTATGTGCCACAATACGCTGCACACTGTTGTTGCAGACAAAAATGAGAAAATGAAACTCAAAAGCTACAGATGGATATTTTTTGAAAAGTAACCATCTCTTAGAGTGTTCTCCACCCAGATTCCCTTCCCAGCGATAATGGTTATCAGTTGCTCCCTTCATCCAGGGATATTCCAAAGCTGGGCAAAATGTTTCTAGATGCCTTTGCCTTTCATGCAGATGGTGGTATTTTGTGCTCACTGTCCCACACCAAGCTTTTCTACTTCAAAATATCTACTTCCTCTAGTTGAAGCTTTCTCCTTTAAAGCCTAAATAGTATTCCTTCTATGATGTTCAGCCAGGTATTTACCAGGTCACAAATGACTGTATATTGTTTTGACGCTTTTCATTTACAAAAAAATTAAATATCAATATTATTGTACATTTCCTTAGTAGTTCATACAAGAGTATTCATGGTGAATATAATAGTGGAAATATTTCATCATCAAAAGATATTTATGCTTTAAACTTGCATAGATATTGTCCCATTGTTTTTATTTTAAGTTATATTAGTTTACATTCTCATTAACAATGAGCGGACCTGTTTCTCTATACAAATGCCAACTAGTCAAATTCTTGATCTTTGTTAAACTGACAGTTAAAAAATGGCATGCATTTACAGTTTAATTGTATTTCTTGTATTATATGTCAAGGTGAGCATATTTTTATATGTTAAAATGTTGTATACAAATGTTGCAAACAACAAAACCCAGTCTGGCTAGTTTAACCAGAAAGAAAAGAATCTCTTAACGATTATTAGCTAATACAGGGTTTAGGATTGTCGAAGAAACAGACTCAAGCATAAACTTCCAGGAGCACCAAAACGGTAAACTGGCCTGATATAGATACCACTGATGCCTCCTTCAACAAACATGAAATGCCAGGTATGCAACACCCCACACCCACTACTGCCTTTATCCCTGATAATTGCCTATGCATCAGGAACTTGTTCTCATAATTTCTGCTGCCACTTAAACCAGCCGAATGGGAAGACTGCTCAGCATAAATGGGAGCGCCACTCTGCTTATCTCTTATTCACTCCCACTCACTCGGGTGTGTCAATGGCTAAGGCAAGTGCCTGAGTGCTAGCTACACGAGAGGCTGAGTAATTGAGTTCTGACCTTGATATGGTAGAAGGCAGGATTCATAATGCAAAAGTTTTCTCAAATATAGAAGTGTTTTCAAAATATGATAAGAGGTCCTCAATATGCCATATATCAACTCTAATGCTCCCTACTATTGGTGGGCAACCTTTCTTTATATTTATTCTTTGAAACAAAAACAGATTATTACCCCCAATTTAATATACCTTATACTCATTTCAATTGAGGACTCCCCATCCAGTCCCAGAAAGAGGATTGTTTCATCAGATAGAAAAGTTAGGTCCCTGTTTTGTACAGATGCATTTTAAGGCCCTGGAACAGAGCTAGTAATATGTTAATTTTCCATGTTTTTTTTTTATTTGTTTGTTTGTTTGCTAAATTAATCTATTTTTAACTGGAACTACTTAAATATGATCATTTATTTTGACTCCAACTTCTCTTGCATCATACTTTCCCACGTGTCAGATGGCATGCTGTGATGTTTTGGGGGTCTTACTATGATGAAGATGAATTAAAGATACACTTACAGTTTTGTGTTTTACAGTCCCTTTGGTACAGAGACAGATTGTTGCTAGCCACCCAGTTTATAAATGTCTTAAAGGTAGGCAGATTCTCTGCTGTGGGACTCCACCAGCACTGAGTTGACTCTCTAGGCATCCCAATATACAGGTGAAGAGCAAAAGACCAATCTTGAAACCCTATTGTCACCAGAAGTAAGTTGATAGGGAGGGAAAAGGGTACCTTTGTCAGATCAAAAATGTTGTGGACTGAATTGTGTTCCACCAAAACACATATGTTGGGAATCTTTAACCCCCAGCAGCTTAGAATATGACTGTATTTGGAGATAAGGTCTTTAAAGAGATAACTAAGATTAAATGAGGTCATACTGATGAGTCTAATATGACTCATCTCAATATAGAGTCCTTTTAAGAGAGAAAGAGATATCAAGGAAGCACACTCGCAGAGAAAAGGCCATGAGAGGACACAGAGAGAAGGCGGCTATCTATAGGTCAAGGAACAAGGCCTCAAAAGAAATCAAACCTGCTTAGGTTACTTGTCACTGTCTATTTAGTTTTAAGTAATAACTTTGCCCAGTATGCCTTTTGTCTTGTGACATTATCACCAAAAATTGTTTGTTATATAGTCAGATTAACTATTCTTTAAAAAAAAAAATGGCTTCTATTTTTTGAGCAATACCAGTTAATCTGTTTGTGAATTTGAGAATAAGCATTGAATCACTCCAAGCTTTAGTTTCCTTTCTTATAAAATAGGGAAATAATATATATTTGCCAATGTTATATACCTAAAAATAAAAGTTTTAATAGTATTGCACATGATAAAACAAAATATGTGAATGTTTGTTGTAGTGACTTTTATTATGACTATTATTATCATTGTAGATTTCACAAAAGTAATATATTTTTCTTGAGACAATTTTGTGCAAAATGCATCTATTTGGAGCTGTGCCTTGTTGTATACTGGAGTTCAGAAAGAATACTACCGAGTTACTCTAATGGATTAAGGAACAGATTTTACTAGAGAAACTTAAAAGGTACGTGATCACTAGAAAGAAAGGTACAAGTCTTCTAGTATATCCCATTACCACACAGAGAGTCATGCTAAGCTAGGGTGCTCCACTGGACACACAATGCAGGTTTAACATTCAGGAGAAGGACCTTACCCCACTGTTGATAAACAATGATCTTTTTGGTAGAGGAATAAAAGATCGCTTATCAACAGGCAGTCTGGATTTGGGTGGCCAACCACATGCAGGAGTTGGTAAAGAAAAATCAGCTGCCAGCATTCTGTGAGTGTGGTGTCCATGGAGAGCTAGATTTAGGCACAGCCACATCTTAAGGGAGACAACAATGAGAAAGACAGTGCTAGAGAAATGTATGAAGTTCAATTTAGAAATAGATAGAGCCCTAGATTCCCACATAAATTATGTTTTTGGCAAATGTCCCTTCCCACTCTCAAAGTGGTCTTGATCTACAGACATGAGGGTTTGGGTACCAGTGGAGGGGCCCAGAGCAAAATTAAAATGCAGGCCCACTGTTCAAAATTACTAATTTCAAGAAGATTACAGTAAAAAAAATTAAACCAAATGTGGGGCTTTTCTCAGGGCTCAGTGTGACTGTAAAGTTGGTCTGCCCCCATAAGCTGGTCACATGGGTACTTTACTGGAAATAGGAAGATCAGTGTCAACACACATGCTGAATCCTAAATGCTGAGAACCCTGTACAGAATGGGCCATTTTCTTTACTTACCAGATAGGAGATTGGAAAAATATTTTCAGGTATATATGACTAGCACAAGGGTCCCCAAAAACATATTATTTAAGATAATATTTGAGTGAGGCTCAGTCAAAAAAAGTCCTATGCACATGCTCAGAGTGATTAAAAGAAACTTTTAATCTTCACAATCTTAAACAAAAATAAACAACTAAAGATTACCAAACATCCAAGGAAAAGGTTTACTAGGGAAAGAAACCAAAATAAGAAATGTAACTTATAAGTAAAAAATATACAAAGAGAAGAACTTTCTATAGAAGGTTATCATTAAAATTCTCAGATTAAAAGATTATATTACATCTATGAAAAAAAGAATAAGCTATTTTGAAAAGGAACATTTATGAAAGAAAAGTAGGTCGGATTTAAAAACATGATTAAAGAAATGAAAGAAGTTTTGGAAAATAAAAGTGAAAAATCTCAGAGAGTGTAGAGCAGAAAGACAGAGAGATGGTTGTAAGAAGATAGAAAAAAAGATAATATTAAATGATTAGTGCAGGAGGCCCAACATCCAAATAAGAGAAAAATAGAACAGAGAAAACAGAGGGAAGAAATCAACAATGAAATCATCTAAAAATTAACTAAAACTGAAGGACATCCAGACTGAAGGCTTACACCAAGTGCCTAGTCAAATGAACGAGATTAGACCCATACCAAGGCACACCATTGTTAAATTTCAGAACACTGTGAACAAGGAGAAAATTCTATAGATTTCACAGAAGGAGAAAAGAATATGGTCAGAAAATAGAATGGCTTTAACATTCTTAACAGAAAAGAAATGACTCCAAAATTCTGAAGGAAGATGTTTCCAACTTAGAATTCTAGAACCTGTTGAAATAAATGTCAATTAAATATGAGTATGTAATAAAATCATGTTAAAGTATGAACTGTCTCAAATCTTTATCTCCCATGCATAATTTTTCTCAGCAAGCTAATGAAGAAAGTCCTCCTCAAAATCAAGAGAGTAAATCAAATTAAAGGGGAAAATACGAGACCAGGAATCAACAGGATGATGTCAGATGACAAACAAGTACCTGTATAGAGCACAGTCAGCTCAAATTGGAGAAGTGTGACTTGTTCCAGGCTCTGCAATAAATAAAAGGAAGAAGGGGGCCATAAGCAATAGATAGAAGCCAGAAGAAAGGCAAAGGGAATTCAAAGTATGAAGGAAAAGGGTGTGCTTCAGGCCCAGTGTGCAACCAACCTAGATCAAAAAAAAGAAAAAAGAAGAAAAAAAGGAAAAGAAAAAGAAAAGGGAGGGGTCTCCAGAATGGCTTTTCTCAGGAAAATAATAGAAATGTCTATTAAGGTCAAAAAGTTCAAATGGGGCCATAAGCAATAGTGACAAGCCAGAAGAAAGGCAAAAGGAATTCAAAGTATGAAGGAAAAAGGTGTGCTTCAGGCTGAGTATAACAGGAAAGAAAGAGAGAGAGAGAGAGAGAGAGAGAGAGAGAGAGAGAGAGAGAGAGAAGAAAGAGAGAGAAA